>VXBB01003043.1:441380-504139 GCA_013399915.1 Illadopsis cleaveri | reverse complement strand
AAAAAAAAAAAAAATCTTTCTGAGCATAGCTTTTCAGTATGCCAGATAACCTCACATATCCGATTTAACACAGGGGGAGAAAAAGCCCACAGCAGATGCTCCTGAGGGTCATTTCATGCACACCGAGTCCATGCTCAAAATTATGAGACCTCACAGCTCATGGTCACTAGCAATTGTGAATTTTAGCAATGAAAGAGCACCAAGCCATGGCCATAGTAGTTTACCACCAAAAGTTAAGGAAAAATATGTCTACTTGTCTTTTGATAGAATTCAAAATCAGCCTGGAAGACTAATGCCACAAAATGTGGAGTAGAGATAGATGATATAACTATTAACAGGCATATATCAAATTAGGTAGTATGTGCTCCTTCATATATGAGACCTTAGTAAGTATCTAGAAGCAAATTTAAAACAACTTTAAAATGGCTTCACTATATGTTTCACAGTGCATACTCAATAAATTGTGATTTTTTTAATTTTTTTTTTTTTTTTTTTTCAAAAAGAAAAGAACTTGAGAAATTTGTCATGATTCTACTTAATTTCTGCAGATATATGTATGGCTGCCTTTAAGGAGTGATCATAATCTCAGAGTGGAAGGACAACAAAAAAACCCTATAGTTTTAAAAAAAACGAATTAAGAGGTTTTCTCTCCCAATCACTTGGGCTGTAGCTTAGTCATGTCAGACTCAGAAAGAAAACTTTTGATTGATAAACAGTTTTCTGTCCCACCCTCTCCCCCCCAACAACCACTCTGGAGTTCATGACCCCAAACCATAATTTACAATACATCGCGCCCAAGGTTTTCTAGGTCTTAGTTTGAAAACCATAGTGGGTGCATCTGTGTCAATTATCAAGGGGTTGACATAGTTTTACAAGCACTTTTATCAGAAGCAAAGTGCCCGGCAGGCTACCGACCACTAATTCTGGAAAGATTTTATTCCTGTACTGATCCTCCCACCATGCAAAACCAGCTTGTGCTGCATAAAACCCAAGACTTTAATCCCACTTGTTGCTTCCTTTTTTTTCCTCCCCCTTTTCAGAAGCATCTCTCTCTCCCACATCAGTCAATAAAATCTTTAACTCTGCCTATTTTGATCTGAAAATTAAATCTTATTTATTATGCATCCTGTTTGTTGTCTTTGAAGAACTTGAGCATTCATTTAAAGAGAGCCAGAATGACTTCTTAAACACATTTCTCTCTTTGCTGCAATTAAACAAAGTGGAGCTGTGATTAGTCCACCACAGGGGGGAAAGAAAAAGACACCCTTGAATCAAAATGGGGGGACCTGACTGTGCATTATTGTCTCACAATGCAGGAGTTTATTGCTGAAACCTGCTTATCGTCTTGCACTGCAAACCATGGGAACTTCAGTCAGGTGGAAAGTTATTCTCTTCTCTGGCTGAAGCAGCTTTAAGTATCATAAGAACAGCTAAAGCCACTAAAGCTCTTCCTAGTAACTGAGACATTTAGGATAATCTTTATGAGAGTTTTGCATGAGCTTCTGCTTTTTGTTGCAGTTAGAAGTAGAGTTAATGATGAGCTTTCACCGGCTTTTTCTTTCCCTTTTTTTTTTAAATCTAAGCCAAAAGCGCCTGTTTAAGTTAAGTACCACCTCCCTCTAGCCCTTGGGAAACCACTCAAGAGGGATTTGCTTGGCTCTGTGTGCATGACACATAATGAAAACAATTTTACGCTGTGGAGGGAAGTATCGGGCAATTACTGATGTAACAGCCACCTGCAGAAGCGAGGCCCTCGACGGAGCACTGGGCTGTTCATGAATATTTTATGGTGTGATGTTATTTTGAATGGCTGGGGCAGGTGAAGGGGGCTGAGGATGTAATAAGTAACTCTGCTGGAGACTGTGTCGCAGCTCTGTTTCTCTGCAGTGGTCCATAGTGTAACACCAAGAAGAATCCTGACCCTGCATAAGACTATGCAAGGGCAGCTGAGGCTGAGGAAAGATGATGTGACAAGTCATGGTGGGCACCCTTTAAAATCTGTTGTCTAGCGATTTTACACATGATGTCCGGCTTAAAAAGCCCCTGCATCAATCTTGTCCAATTTAATTTGATAAACTAAGTGTGGATAAGGATTAAATGAGAATTTTGTAATGGAGAAAACTTGTTCTTACTCTTTAATCCATGGAAGATCTTATGAGGTAAACCACATAAAAATTTAAACTGCTGCTGTGGAAAAGAGTGTCACTTCTTTGTTCTGAACTTGTTTTAAAATCTAGCATTCTCTTAAGAAGTAGATTCCAAATATATGCTTTTACTGCCAGCATATATACACATGTTACTCAAAATGGATCTCTTCAAAGAAACCATTTCAGAAAGTTGTCATAAAATTGGATTTATTTGATGCAATTTATTCCCAGCAGTGAACCTGAAATTCATGTTTTAACAGAAGCATGCTATTTTACACACATTTGTATTTTTCTCCAGAAAGAATTTTTTCGTTCCTGGAAGAGGCAGAGACGAGTTAAACTGGACGTGATACAATGCAACACGAATGGGATATGTTCAAAAGCCTTAAGAAGCTGGGATGGTGTTGGCATACTTAAGATCTTTAAACCAAACCAAACAAAAAAGGAATGAAACTAATAGGACTAAAATATTAAAGGTTTATTTTTACACTTACCTGCAGAAAGTAAAAGAGAATAATAAACAGAGCAGTTATCTCATATTACATTGATATCAGCAGGATGTGTAATAGTCTTTAAAATTATTTTTCACCTTGCTTATTATATCCATTCATATATTATGGTATTTGAAAAGAAAAGCTGAAGAAGGTTTCACTGTAAGCTGCAGAGTGAATAGCTGAGGCATTCTTTTTTTTAAGAATAGGACGTGTTTAGAAAAAGGACACAAAAGATTTACAGAAACCTTGGACAGAAATTGGCAATGAGAACTGAAATCCGGAAGAATGTCTGAGAAGGAAAATGTAGCTTACCATACACTGAAAATAATGTGTGACAACACAGGAATTCCCAGAGTGACAATTGGAAGATTATAATGATACTCTTTAATTTTTGTAAGAGGTAGTTTTGCAGACACGCTTATAACATTTCATAACATTAATTTATAGCTTGCACCAGTAAGAAATAATACAATGTTATGTTAATTTTCTATTCTGATGTCACCTTCCTAACAGAATACTGAAGTTGTGCTGCTTGAGATAGTCGAGATGGTTGTCTATCGATATTTGTATCACAAAGACTGCAAAAGTAGCCTGACTAGGATGATGGTATGCTGCACAATTCAAGCCACGATTTGCTCTAAGATTTCCTGGCTAATTATCTACAGTCTGATCTAATCAATCAACATCAGCATTAAGTGTCCAGTGAATAATACACCAAACAGAATAAAACATGCTGGAGTGTTTTTCCTAGATTCCCTCAGTGAAATGCTGAGCTATTCTTCTTCCAACACAAAATAAATATTCACTGAATGAAAAAACAGTAAAAGAACATTAGGCATCTCTATCAATAGCCTCTCCTCTGTACCTCTGTATAGAAATTTAAGATAAATACAATAAGAAAATCAAAAAATATTGTTACAGAGTCAATTATATTTAAGACTGAAAAAGTGTCCAATAAAGAGTGTGCTGATTCAGCCCCAGAATAAATGTTAAAGATGCTGTGTTTTAGTAATTTTATGTAGACTGAATTATAAAACAGCAAACTTGCAGTAAATTTTGGATACTTATAATTAGATTTTCAACGTAAGAGAAGTTAAGCTCTGTATGTAAACGGCATTATTCAAAAGCTTGTCTTGAAAAAGAAAATTGCTGTTTGACAATTCTATAGAATATTCAAGAAAGGTAATTATACTGCAGTGGCTGTTAAAGACGCAGGTGTTGAATATAGTCACTGCTTCAGCTTTTACAGGAAACTATAGAACATGAAGAGAAAGGAGACAATAACATGAGCACAGTGAAATATTCACCTCTGCAGGAGGAGTTTATATTATCTTACTTTATCGATATACAGAAATGATGAACTAGCCCCCTTTCACCCCCTTCAGTTTTCAGATTATTTGAACTCTTTCCACTTTCTTGCCTAAAAAAAGAGGAAAAGCACAACATAGAGAAGGTGTAAAATTCATGCAGGCGAAGACACAAGTGAAATAAAAATGGCAAGAAACCACAGTGCCTCATTTTTTAATGAAAGGCCACATAATTAATCTGGAAAACAAAAGTGATTGACTAGCACCAGTGTGAAAGAACTGTACTGACTGACCCCCAGCGACTACACAAGTGCTCTGTGTCACTGTTGATCCACAGCTAACTGCTTTCTGAATTGCCTGTCCTTTGATACAATGCACCACTCAGAGAAGCAGGCTGAAAATAAGTTCATTGTTAGAGTTACACTTTTAATTAAGATGTTAGAACAATCAGTGAGTGCACATGAAACCAGAAGAGATGACATTTGGAAATATCAAATCTTGTTAAGGGGTGCACTGTTTTTATCAGTCCTTACATTCAAACAGCAAAGGAAAAATTCATCTGCTGGCTAAAGGAAGCCTTTCATCCAGCTCCTAGTGCCAAGTTCACATGTGGACTTGCATGCGGTGACTCTCGACTATTCTTCACTTCAAAATGCTCCGTGCCAGGAGCAGAAAACATAAGACAGATTTCAGAGCCTCAGTTTCTTGAGAGAGCACCTAAGAGATACCAAAACGCTGCACAAGCCACAGCCTCAGGCAACTAGCAAAAAAATCCACTTTTCCTACGGATCCAGGGGCCAGGCTGCATTTGATGAGAAGCGATGTAGCCCGGTGCTGCAAGGGACCAGTCCCCTGCCCTCCTGACCTCCAGGTAATCTCTGTGGAAAAGACAACCTGGTTGACACAAGCAAACACCATGCTTTGTAGTGGTTAGAGTGCTTTCATGGGGAGCAATCCAAGCCTAGATCCAAGCCAGCTCAAATTCATTTCCTGCAGCAATGAAACTGCCCAAGTGGCCAACTAGTAGTCAAACTACTTTCTGAGCTCTTTGAGGAGACAAGGATAAGAAAGTCTATAGTCAGGGGGGAAAAAGAGGAAAGAGAAAAGGCAAATCAGGAGAGAACAGGTATTCCTGCTTGGGCTGGGAAAGGGAGCAAAATAATTGGGTTACAAATTGGCTTAGAGAAGTGATGAGCACTGAGGTAATTAAAGATATCTAGATCTGCTTCTACAGAATTCTGTGAATGTCCAAAAGTTTCTGGAAGTCTTTTTCATGCAAGAAATTGTCCCTACATTGCAACTGCTTTAAGTTCTTGAGGCACAGGCTTGCTCATTTTTCTTGGACGCTAGAGCATTACCAAAAAAAATAATGAATTAACAAGGATGCATTCACCTTACAAATCAAACTATGAATTTGTTAGAGACATTTTCAACTGATGCGACAGCTTCAGGCACCTTCAGTTTAAGAGTCCATGGGAGGATGAAGCATTTTCATTACATACATTGCTTCAGTAAGTTTCTATATGGTCATACTTCTAGGCAGTACAATCACCAATATCATCATGGTAATGGAATGATGCCCAGCAGCTAGCGCTGAGGTGAATTCATTGAAAGCATCAGCTTCTCTGAATAGTAGAAATAAGCAGGTACTTCAGAGAAAACACCCTAGGAAAAACAGGGAACATAAATTAATGGTAAAGACAGCAAATTTCATTATTATCCCATGCAAGGGTTAAATGGGATCACATCTGGGATGAGAATAGCTTCCCTTCTTGCTAGGAATGTAACTGAACAGGCTAGAAGGTGCCTGAGGTGACTTCTAATGCCTTTCAAAGCTAGGAATGCACACCTAGCACACCAGCTCAAAAGAGGGCAAATGGTCCACAGAACAAGGCTGTAAGGATGTTAAAGAGAAGCTTTATTCTTCTTAGACTTTTGTGATTTCCTAATGACAAAATCTATCAATATACATAAATAAGGTGAGTTCTAGGCTTCTGTGTTCTATCAAGAGATTTCTTCAATCAAAAGAACCAGGCTTAACTTAATGACCACTGTTACCAGACTTCTTCACAGTGCTGTATTATACATCAGCCAACCCTAGAGAAGGCAAAGGTGAAGGTATGCTTTAGCTAAGTGCAAGAACTGTTATATACCTTGACTTGTTTAAAAGATTCTGTTCACATAAAATTGTTGTAGATCTCTGTTTTATATTATTTTTTGCCAGCATGGGGTAGGTTTATGTCACAGAGGTAGGATATAGGTGTAGGAATGGGACTGTGGGAGCCAGGCTGATAAATACAGTAAACAGAGAAGTCTGGTTGCTGACGTAGTGAGCACCAACGTAAAATTAAAGTTGCCGTGAAGTCTCCTAGGTACCTCTGTTATGATGGAAGATTTCACTTCTCCAAAATGTGGAAGGGTCGTGCAATGGCTTTACAAGGCACAAAAGGCATACTCCTTTTCCCAAAACTACTTCTTTGTACTGCAACATGCCCTTAGAAATCAACGGGAAATTAAGCACCTTAGTAACACTGATAACGTATCACATACAGCCTTAATAAGTCAGGAGATAGGTAGGAAAGGGAGAATCAAAAGATTTCTTTAAAGGCAAATGTAGGGAACCTTCTTGGAATTGGAGAACAACTATTCTGCATAGAAGAGAGATTTTTCCAGTCATAAAAGCAAAAAAGGAAAATCAGTGAAAAAAATACAAATTTTGTGTAGAATGGGGAATTAGAAATACATTTTCTAATGGAGTAAAGAGTGCCAAAAGAGGCTAAATGTAATTAGCACTGATGTTGATGAGTAGGAACACAGTTTTTGTGAAATGGGAGCTAGGCAAGTAGTGAGAACTCCACAGGAGATAAGGGTCACTGGTCATATTTCAGGAATGCCACTTCTTCCCTGTTTAATTTTATTACTACTTTGTAGAAAAGGCTTTTTCAAAACATACTTAGTTTAAACTCACTTAAAGCTTCTATTTTTGATTTTCTTGCCTTTTCATATATTTGAGAACATTTACCTACCTAAAATATTTCCCTGTACCTGCAAAGCCAGACATCTTGAACAGTCAGATGAGAAATAGCATGGTTCCACAGAGGTCCTGCTTCTGGAGTACAAGTGGACCATTGCTGTGGCAGGTGTGAAACAGGACCTGATGCTCATGGCAGTGGCTCTGCAGTGTGTCACACATTGTGTGGTCTCTTGTACAGGCAGCTCTAACTGAGAAAGAAGGTGGATTGCAGGATTGCTCCTGTGATTACTGTCCAGCATTACAAAGGTGGAAACTTCTGGGCTTCTGCATGAGTGGAAAGAAGGATAAGAGCTAGTTTCCACCCACCATTGCAGGCAGCTTGTCTTAGAAAAAAAAGGAGCTCCTGTCAGCAATTAAGAGCAGAATGCACATGTCAAAGAAGACATTGGCAGGGCTTCAATATGTTTTTATAGTACCTAATTTCTCTAGACAAATCTTCCAGGACTCCAACAGTAACGTCAAGGCAAATTACAGAAGCAACAAAATGAGGACAGAGCAAGGAAATATCTCAGTGATACATTTTTATCAATTTCGTAGATGGACTTACAATCATTAAATTATCTAAGTACCCTGTCTGGGCTTGGTTGATTAATAAGAGTCTTCTGATGGGTTCTTGGTGGTGTTGGGTGCCTAAGTGATGGCAAGAGAGCAGATGAGTATCAGAAAGTGATTGTGAAGATGTATTTGAAGGAGAGCAGTGCAGCTGCTCTCTCTTTTTCATGTATTTCATAAAACAGAGAAAGAATCAGGTGTCTTGGAAAGGACATTTTAGATAAGCATTCTGGCAGCAACCAAAAATGCATGGAAAAGGGTCCAGGCAACAAGGAAAAAGCCTGAGTAAAAATAATCTCCCAAGTCCCTTTCCTCCATAACATAATACACCCTTCAAGCAGTGTGCTTGACAGAGGAATTTATTCCCCCACCAAGTTGTTTCTATTTTCATGGAATCAGAGGCTGGTTTGGGTTGGAAAGGACCTTAAAGACCCTCTAGCTCCAACACCCCTGCTGTAGGCAGGAACACCTTTCACTACACCAGGTTACTCAGAGTCCCATCCAGCCTTGTCTTGAACATCTCCAAGGATGGGGCATCCACAACTTCTCTGGGCAACCTGTTCCAGTGCTTCACCACACACAGTGTAAGAAATTTTTAATCTGAAGTGACCCACCTTCGGCTTCAGGCCATTCCCACTTGTCTTACCACAACATACCCTTGTGAAAAGTTTCTCTCCAGACTTCTTGCAAGCCTCTTTAGATACTGGAACTTACATATTTTCTTTCATTGTTGTCTTTTTCTTAGGGATTTGCCGTTTTTATTAAGGACTGAGAGAAAAAGTACCTGAAGCAACAACTGTGCTTTCAAACGTTGATTCCCAGAAGAGATAGAAAAATGCCTGTGATTGCTACTTCAGCATATGTAAGGTGAGTGTTCAACACCTGTATTATGAAGCATGACTACAATTCATTTTGACAATGTTATAGAAAAAATGCCATCTCAAACCGGTACCATATGAAGGAGCCAGTGATCCAAATATGTAAAATATTAATACTGCTGATTTACAAAGAAGTGTTTTTCTCTCTTTTGGTACCTAGATTTGAATAATGAATTGCAGGTGAAATCTGCTGGAGGCCAGGTACTCACCTTTGCCAAGGAGGGTCTAAAATGAAAGCAAGTTGTTTATGAGAAACCTGCGTAGGTGGAAAGGATGTTACACCTTCGCTAAGCCACCAAGCCAAGTCCCTCATAATGGCAGCCACTGTTGAAAATGCCCCTTGTTGTAGCAAGCATTGCTTTTGATTTCACAAATTCAAGTCATCTGCTGCTGTTTCAAATATTCTAGTAGAAAAGGAGATTCATGATACAGTATAAACATGTACATTGATTTACTGCTGCTATTCATATCCAAAAGGATATGGGTTCCAGCCACAGCATAGATATATAACCATACAACAGTTGTGAGGTTTCTTGGGATGGGAAACACATGCAGCACACATACTGTAAAACATGTTCTCATTAATAGTCCTCAGTATGCACAATCATAAAGAACATCAATCTGGTTACATTCTCAGATCAATCCTGCCCCCCACTGAAGTCAAAGGAAACTAACCTGTTGGTTTCAATAGCACCCAGCCTTTCATAAATTGGCAGACATATATATGTAAAAGCATGAATTCATTATAAGAAGCAATGAATTGCTGCTCAGAAAGAGCAGTGAGTCCTTACACCTATGTACTGAGTGTTATGAAACGTTAGGATTGGTATACCTATTTCCACTAGTGCTCACAGAACAGCTGAGGAGAAATTTCACAGCTTTGAAAATTTATTCCCAGATGTTTAATAACCAAAGTATAAAATTAGATGGAGAAATATTAGATTGTTCAGTACAGTAACAAGACAAATAATTAATACTACCATAAACTAGACAAACCCTTTCTATGCAGATTTTTAATTGTGACAATAAATCTCATAGATCAATATGACATACCCAGTTGAATGGACCGTGTCAAAGCTCAAATTTTCCTAAACAAATCTTACTATTTTAATGTAAGTTCCTAATTTTCTTATTTCTCTTTGAGCTTTTGCTACTGGGGCCAAGGCCTCAGTTTAAAATTGTTTGGATATCCATTCCTTGTAGCTCTTCTTTTGTATCTCTATTCCCCAATCCCAGAGCAACTTGTATGCCATCTTCCTTTTCACATATCAATCCCAAATCTATTTGACAGAAATCTAAATATGACTAAACAAAACATCAAGAAATGTGTTACATTCTATCAGTAACCAACATCTCATTGTAAAGTTGTACAACAGCACTTTATTTTCAAAATCAAGTGCAATCCCTACCTAAATAATTTGCTCAAAACACCAGGACATGGTTGCACTGACAAAAATCCTAAACCTTTAAGCAACCATAGACATGGTTGTGTGTTAAGCACATTAGATCTCTTAAATTATTATCCCTTTATAAACAGAAACTTATCAATACACTCTGTGCATCTAACCTCTTTTTATAGTGCTTAAATTATCTTGATCCAACTTGATTTTCTGTTTCCGTGGAGCCAATGGAAGTCTGACTGAAGAAAAAGTTAAGAGTCTCATAAACAAATCCTTGGTATAGCTGTAAAAGCATCTCTTCTTTTGTATTTAAGGATGTAGTTAACCCTGTCAAGAATTTTTTGTGGAAAAGCCACTAGCCATCATTTTGATACTTTTTAATAAACATCCTACTCTTCCCAGTGGAAATGTAGACCAGTTAAGTGTCTTGACCCAAAGCTTGCATTACTATCACCCTACTTGCTACATTCAGAATTTCAGTATCAACTTTTGGATCAGTTACTGTTTATTTGGCTAAGTCACATGATGGAAGAACAGAATGGGAATTATTACCTTCATCCACCAAAATCAGAGATTATTCTAATTCAAATAATAAAGCCAGAACATGTTTAATTTAAATAAAGTGAATTTTGCTTTTTCTTGTCGTAGAAGTGTGGTTATTTGTGGTGGGTTTTTTTTCTTCATAAAAAACCTAGAGATGTTTTTTTCAGTTTATGCACTAAACATCTAGATCTAAAATTAGAACTGATCCTCTCTAGCAAAATAAGCTCACAAAAACTTATGCTAAGTCCTTCAACTACATACAGGCATGGTTTTAAAAATTTGGTTAAAGGATGTCAAATCCTACACTCTGAACCTGCTGTGGGTAAATAAATTTGCACAGGTTTGATTGTCTGACTGTTTGAAGTATACATACAGCAGAAGCTCTGGAGAGCAGGCAATCTGGAATATACATGTATTGTCATTTGGTATGTGCATTATATACATAGCTTTATATATTTACTACATGTATTTATATTATATATTACTATTAAATCCATTCTGTCCACTCAACTTTAGGTGCATTTTTCAAGGACAGCATAAAAACGTCTACTATGATACACTTTATAAACTTATTGCTGCATTTCAGTCACATTCAAAATGTGTTTGAAAAATACACTTGCTCAATAATGTTTAGTTTGAGCAATTCCATTTTGATGGAGATTTTCTAACTTGACTCCCAAATTCAGCTGATCTAGATATGTGGCTAGGCAGCATAACCACTATGAAATCCTTTCCTATCACAAATGCTTATTGCCTTTGCAAATAGCTGGCTGTCAGAGGGTTTACAGATTTGTAATTCAGACAACAATCAGATCAGTGTTTATGTAACCCAGAGGCAATTCTGTGTCTGGGCTACTCTCTGCATTTAGTTTGTCATAATTTTTCTCCTAATGTGGAATGTTATTGTCTGGAGGATGTTTACAGTTTTTTCTGTTTAAAAATCCAGATTACCTTGATGGGTGGCTTGGAAGATGCAGCAGAATGCCACATATCCTGTCTCTGCCCTGAAGGGTTTTTTGCCATGACGTCACCTTTGCCTGTTTTCTCAGATATAGCAAAGTCAGTATCTCTGCTAATATCATGGAATCAGGACTTCCTAGGAACCTGGAGATCAGGCCATGCATGTCAAGTGTAAATCAGGCATCTGGTTCTCTCCTAATACACAAGGATGATACAATCCACAATTTAAGCTAAATACAACAAAAGACGTTTTGGTAGTTTGTGCCAGGGAAGAGATTTTCGTGCTTTTGTTGTTACTGGCTGTAGCCATGTGGTAAGAACAGTAGATTTGGACAAAATCTCAGCCTCTTGTGGAGTGCTACTACCCCTGGTGAACTATTCTCAAAGCATAGACTTTTTGACATATAACCAGGAGAAGACCTAGGAGTTGACTTATGCCCTTTTCAAGGATAAACATAGAAGCGCATAGCATTTTAGAGTTTAGTTGAATACACTCAGTTCTAGATTCAGTGAATGCAACATTTAAAAGATTTTCTGAGCTTCTCTGAAATTCAAAATTCAGTGAATACAGAAAAAAGTCCTGAAGGATGATTTTCAGATAAAATATTACAGACTGCTGGATGAGATAACTGAAACCACTCCTATAGCTCAGGTGAGGCCTGCTCAACTAGGAAACAGATGGTGCAATGGCCTCTCCATGAAAATTAATTAATTGGCATGTACTGTACTTTTTTAAGGAATGGGAATAGGATGCTTCATGAATATGCATTAAATGCTTGTTGAAGTCAAGAGGACTTCTTTTTCAACTACCTCTGTTTTCCCAATCCCAGTGTACCCTGGAGGTATATAATGAGGTTGTAAGTACATAGCATTTTAGTTATTAGGAATAGCTGGTGGGTGGTGGGTAGAATATGGAAAATATTCTTTTTCTTGCCAAAAAGTATTTACATGTTTGGTTTTTTTAAACTTGATCACTGATAGATACTGTACTGTTCGGGCCCTGATATTAACATTGTGAAGTAGAAACAGAAGCATAAAATGACCTGTTATTTATGTTTAGAAGGTATTTCTACACTGACAGTTGATGTGTAGAAAGGGAAATGACTGCTTAGCAATAAAAAAAAAAAAAAAAAAAAAAAATATATGAGAGGAAAAAATGATNAAAAAAAAAAAAAAAAAAAGTATATTTCAGTGTAACAGCATCTTAAGCTATACTCCTGAGAGTAACCTATTAGCAGACCTATCAACTTCAAGATGACTTCTTGTGCATGAGAAGGTTGTGGGACTAAGGTGACGATGTATTGTTATTCTTAACAGACAATCCCCTGAGCTCATACTCATCAGTGCAGAGCAAGGCAAGCCAGCCTAGAACAGAGAGTGTCTGCAGCAGCACTGGATGACTTCTACTGGAGACTAGAACAGTCAGTTTGCTTTAGCACTGCTGCTCCCGTGCAGGCTGTAAAATGTTTAAGAGGAAGCAGGAGAGTGGGAGCTGGGAGAGAGTTCAAAACATGTCAAAAAAGTCTTAGTAGACAAAAAAAGAAGCAGAGAAAAAGAGCAGAAGTAATTAATCTTCCTGAAGTATATTACATAAGGGGAAATGCCTGGTAGTCGTTATTTGCTGTAACAACCCAAGACAAATGAGCAGCTGGTGTGTTAGTTCTGATGAAGGACATGCAAGAAAGACAATGGCTTTCCATTTTTAAGTTAATCAGTACCCAAGTGATGTATTTCCGAAAAATAATAAAATGGATTAATCAGGAGCTAGGGGAAAGAAGAGGGCAGACATTTTATTTCCACCACGTGTAGATGAAATATACATAACATAATAAAGGGCTGCTGTCGACTATCTGCAGGAAGAGCACCTGGAAGATTAAAGCTGTGGACATAACATTAACAAAGTACAGACCACACTGAATTAATGAGCACTGGAGATAGACATTCAGTGGAGTCTTAATTTATTTTCCTTTTCTAGCTCATCCTTTAAGAAAATGACAGTGTCTTCTTATCGATTTTACACTCAGAGATCAATCAGAATTGCCCTGACTCAGACAAAATTTACAGCACTCCCTGACACTGCCTCGAGCATCTGGACCTAAACAGACATTACAAGGAAGCAATAGATCATGTTTGTATGTAGAGCCTGACATGCTTAAAAATAAGCTAATCTGTAGTGGAATTTCCTTCTTTTTGACAAGTTGTTCTGCCCAGCTCTTCGGCCCCTTGTTATGAATTTCTCTCCTAGCTCTAGTATTAATTATAACATGCACATAGGATTCATGTATTTAGACCCTGAGGGAGGTCATCTGCTCTGCAGTTTCAGATAAAATATAAACTAACAGATCACTCCTACTTAAACAATGTGAAATGTCACTCTGATGCTCTCCATAAAAAAACCTAGAGGTGTTCCGTCAAGAGCTATGAACAATTCTGACAACCCAACAATATCAGAGCTAAATGATGGGCCTCTACATTCCCAAACAGCCCTCCGTGGAAATTGCTGTATCCGGAAGCTCTTTTGTGCAAGTAACTAGCTGTATTAAATGCAATAATTACAGAAAAGACACAGCCTGGGCTGCTTAGGCAGTAGCTGGCTAAGGTAACTTACTCCTGCACTACAATTCATCTTGTACCTAGGGATTGCCTCCTAGCTGACTTTTTACACTAAAGGAAGAGAGGTCTCTTCTGCACCATGGACCTCAAGACCAGACAGCCCCTTCTGGGCTCAAAGCAGACCCGTTTTACAAAATATTTGCCGCATTTCGCTTGAAGGAAATATCAAGACCAGAGCTGAGAAAGAACTAGCATGTATCTCAGAACAACAGAGGATCAGCAGGTTTTTCTAAATTTAAGTCTGTCATTTCCTTCAGGAGGTGATTTCAGTACCTACAAGAAGCATTGAAGGACCAAGTACTAAAATGCTTAGAGAATGTCCCAAAACCAACATATTTTGGGGGGTCTGCATTGTTTTATTTTTAATCTTTGATCATCTGACAAAATAGAGGGTGGAAGGGAGGGCAATTCCCTTTAGACATTACATATCGTCAATGTATATCAGAATCCTCTGTTCCCTTTGGTTTTTGGGAAATTCAGCATATCACAAGGTTCAACCACTTATAATTAGTATTAATGTATTAACTGGGATGTTGGACAGTGTAGCACAAAACATTCCTCTCTTGGAACAAGTCCAGGTCACAGCCTACAGTTTCAGTACTTTGAACTGCTCTTAATACATCCTAGTTCATTAAGGGTCCTGCTCACATTTCACTAGGTTAAAAACTAATAAGCAAAAAATATATAAACTCTTCTTATTTGTTCAAGCAGAACAGCTGTAACCAAAGGTTTACAAACACTCATTGTAGCAGAGGATTCTGCTGTTTCCCCATGTCCTAATTCTTCATGCTAGTGGAAGTAAAAGCATGTCATTTTTGGACTTGAAACAAGGTTGAAGAAACAAAACTAATACCAAATTGTTAGCAAGATGAAATGATAGCTGACTTGCAATCAAAACTCTGATACACAGAAATATGGCAACATGCAGAAAATCAAATGTTACATGGTTTATTTATGACACCTCAGTATGATTTGCCCTCAAGTGCTATGATAGTAAATTGCTACAGTTTCAAAAACCAGTATGATGAACACTGATTTATTTTACATTTTTTCCTTTCCCTTCATTTGTGATTGTCTGACAGAGTGGGGCCAACCCTCAAGAAATTAGAAAAATATCATCTTGTGAGGGATATTGCACTTATTTTCCTTGCAAGTGTCTCTTTCCCTGATACTGTCCCTGCCTCTTTTTGCCTCTGGTTATCCTCTCTGATGGGATAGCCTTATGCTGTCTGAGCACTTGGTTGCTCTCAGCATAAGCTTGAGAAGAAATCAGTATTTTCTCCCAGAATGAGGACAGAGACAAGTTCTAAATTAAATCATTTTTTTCACTACTGTGTTCACAGAGTATTCACTAACATGGACATTTGACATGACCAGCAGATTACCTTGTAGAAATGAACACTGAACTAGCCTGGTCTTCCAAGAGATGACAAGCTCTGACTAAAACCAAAGGCCTGTTTTATATTACAGAAAAATTATTACTGAATAACTCTGCCAAAAAAGCCTGGGTTGAGGTTAGACATTTCAAATACAACTAGTAATGTAGGATATGTCTGCTTCTGCCAAACTAATCTGAAATATCTTCACGTAAACTAATCTCAGACAATGTTGAATATGAAAGCATAGAAAATCTGGACTGTTTAAAGATACTGTAAATTGTTCAGAGCACAAGTCTTCCAATGGGTCTCAGGGCTCAGTTCCTGCCTCTGACTCTACTTCAGACTTGTTAGTGTGTCATTGCTTAACTTTTGAGCTCTAAAAATTACCTGTCCTAGCTGACCTTCCTCAACAACCTGTGGAGAGGAATATTGGACTCTGGAAGGCAATTCATCCCAACCTTATTTTTGGCCTTCTAGGACAATTCATCCCTTGCTAAAGGCAGTTGTTCAGCTTACAGCCTGTGCAATAGGAGTGACGAGAGGTCTGTCCTGGCAGACACACAAGGAGCAGAGCTCTCTGGTGAGGCAGTGCTCCTACAGCTTGAATCGGGTGAGGGAAATGTATTCACCAGATTCTAGCCTCACAGGATCTTTTACATCCCTGTATCCAAGACTCATAGGTACAACGTGGGACAGCAAAGGAAACCACAAAAAGTTCATCTATTGCTGAAAGATTCACTTCCACAGCTAGTTATAACATTTATAATCATTTGCATTTCTAGTGACATCCTCCCAAGCAGCAGATGACATTCTCAATGAAGTTTTAAAATTATATTCACTAGTAAACCCGAAAACCTACAGTACCCTTCTCCCTTTACAGATAAAATATTTGGTAATTGTTCCTACTTTCTTAAATATTTTTTTGTATATTTTTCAATCTGATCTAATTTCCCAAAGTGAAAAGCTTTTTACCTTAGCATTTAAAGAAACATATTATTGGGAAATCATCATGTATGCTATACAACTTGGCCAGGAATAAACTATAAGATTTTATGCACCTTCTAAAGTTTCTCACAGGGTAATACATCTCACCACTTTCTGTAAAATGATGGTGCTCAAGGAAGGAATAACAAAGATGTAATGCAATTCAACACTTCATAAAATTTAAATACTGCTAAATATGATAAGGTCCTGAGGGAAATAATAGTTACTGCTACAGCACATAAAGCACCCAATGGAAATGTTTAACTTTCAATGTACACATAATCTGTGTCAGAATCTCTTCATTAGTAAAGGGAGAAATAGATCATATCTTCTCATATCTTCTCATACCAGGTAGAACCCTGTGTCTTTGCACTTGTCAGACAATGAATAACAGGTGGCATTGCTGTTGCTGTGCTCTCCTGGGTGTTCTGCCATGCAAGCAACTGTCATTTCAGTTTACAGTGCAAATGCAACAACAGACCTTAGGCGGAGTCAATGTGCAGCTATTCATCGAAACTTTTCCTTAATACCCCAGTGAATTTCATCTGCCACTTGCAAAAAATTATTATTTCTGGCTGAGTTGCAATAAATGCAGCATCACACACTTCCTATTCCATATACCTGAACTAGCTGTAGAACACATCACACGAGATACACCTCATCAACCAGAGCAAAATACAGAAAATTCTGAAAAGTATTTCTGTATTTGCTTATTCTGGACAAATCACAGCATCCCCAACTCATAAGGTCAGAGACAGAAGCACTGGAGTGATTTCCCATGAAGCCTATTGTACTTTAAAGAAAGGTCACAGCTCACCATGCCCTGCAGCAACTACTCAATAAGGGGAAAGAGACCTCAAATCACTAGCCTTTCAGACCAGGGCCCTAATCACTGCTACTGCTGGGATTGTTTGCTAAGTTCATCATGTAGATTTGCACTAGAATTCCCATTAAATTCCAGGAATTCTTGTTCCTTAACTTTCTTTTTTTTTTTTTNACCCGGGGGTTTTTGGGGGGGGGAGAATTTTTTTTTTATTTTTTTTTTTTTTTTTTTTTTTTTTTTTTTTTTTTTTTTTTTTTTTTTTTTTTTTGTCCAGAAGTAAAGGAATATGTACACTCCTTAGCAATTCAAAAGCCAGGAAAAGCATGCAAAGGAAATTACATCATGTTTAAAAAAACATATACTTTCATCTGTTGACCTCCTACAATCTCTTTGCTGAAATGGAGTCTAAGTGACCAAGATATATTTAGTATAAATTCATTGAAATAATGAAGCTCAGTTTCTGAGACCCTGAGGGCATGTGTAGGCAAAATTACAGTCAATCTATAAAACCACAATGCAAAAACACAAAGAAATTAAAATGTATTACTAGCTTCTTGAATAATTTGGGAGTTATGAATAAAGATATTGAATACTCTACAAACCCTTAGCTCTCTCTTACAAAGAGGGATGCTGAAGGTGGGTTAAGAAAGTAAAATCGTCACTGTTAAACACTTAGTAATATCAATGTTAATATGTGTTAATGGTAGGAATAGACAATTCCTGATAAATTTTGGAGGGGAATGTGTCCTATCAGACTGATCTGCTCTGACCTAGACCTGCTCCTCTGAAACTGTGAGCAGCAACAACTTTGCCTACTCACCTGTAATGGGTTGTAAACAAACTATGTATCAGCATGAGTATTTAGTTCATAAATCCGAGCAAAATACTTGCAACCTGAATATGGGCAATGAATTTAGCACGACTAAAACTGAGCTATAAAAACAATAATAACAAACTTCCAGGAATTTCAGGAATCAGTGGATGTCAGGTTAGTCACAGCATTTTTTGATTTTGAAATAGAAACTTTCATGCAACAGAAGATATATTACTTCATTACTGTGCCTAATTTATGCAGCGAAAGGGCTGAGAAGCCTTTATCCAGCATGGCTCTCCAGCTCCTATGATTCTTCCCCTTTAAAAGGATGAACATGTGCATTGGCAGAACCTGTGGCAACTCCCCAAAAAGTACTATAAGGTCAGAAGTCTTTACTGAAAGAATATTTAGGACATTGCAGAATACCACTTGAAGAAACAGGTATTCTTGTGACTGGGGACACTGATGGAGTGGCCGCGGTGGTTTTCATAATCAAAGAGAAATTTCTACCTTTCTTCCTGTAGACCTGCAGCAAAGGGAAGGTACTATGGCCAGTAAATAGAAAGACAGAGAATCAAAAATTAATTTCTTGGTTTCCCAATGTCTTGTAAATCTGCTTGCCTAACAACCATAATCTGTTCATCATTTATGCACAGAACTTGAAGAACAATCAGTAACACCAGAATCTGAAGCATAGAAACCACCTTTCAAAAAATGTCACCAAGGACCAAAACATCCTAGATACTTCAGGTCTTGCTCCGATGTGTGGACTTTCCTCCAGTCTTCCTCCAGTTGTGCTAAACTGAGCACCTCTGGATGTCTTATTTGCAACTTTATTTTGATCAAAGATACATGTTTTCCACTGAGCTAGTTAAGAAATTCAAAGGTATCCAGTCACATCTTACATCTTGAGGGGAAGAACCTCAAGAAAATATTTGGGAAATGGTTGCAAATCACCTAGTTTGAAAACCAAACTTGGTCGTAATCACACATAGGAATATGCCACTCTTAGAAATCTGAAAGCAGGGAAAAAAATCATCCAGCTCCTGACATTGGATTACAACTGTGATGTCTCAGTAAAACATGGTGGAAGTGAATGCAAGCAGGAACAGAGTCCTAGATGAAATAGAAAGTGGGGGGCGTGGGGGGCAAACAGCAGCCACGTCTAAATGGAAACCTTGTAGAATCAGTTCTCAGGCTGTGGCTGCTTTAAGCAGACCAACCCCAAAAAGACACATGCAAAAGTCCATGTACAAAGGACATATATAACTTATATGGTTAGGTTAACTGGAGTGAGAATTAATTTCAAGGTGGCCTGTTTAGGACAACATTGTACTGTTAAAGCATTTCTAAGATATTCTGATTCTATTTCTAAGCAAAACACAGTATATTTAGGTGTTTAATTTGCTTCCTTGACTCCCACTGCTATAACTGCAGGACTGGAATGAGTAGGTGTTCCAATACTGTGAATCTAAGACACTGTTGCAGGCCTGAGGCAAATCTGGGCACACAGGGATGGGAAATAATCCAGCTCCAAGAATCAGTATATGATTTGTCCAGACAACTGCATAGTTCATAATTTCATCTATTTACTACACCAGGTCTCTTACCATTCTAGTTAAGCCAAGAAATAAAAATCTATCTTAGGTAAGGTAAAAAGAAATAAAAAGAAGAAGTGAGAAACAATTGCTTCCATCAGTTTGGTCATAATGAGCATGAGATGTTGCCTGGTAGAGGACAGTAAAATTCTCCTTCTTCCTTCCATGGAAGGGAGTGTCACCAGACAGCAGGGAAGCTGAAATCACTGAGTTGTCAACACAAATACAGGGATTTTTCCTTGCCTTTCCCTTTCCTTTGAAGGTTTATAAATCTACTTGAATAGGTCAATAGAACATTACAGGAAAAAATAAACAGGAATAAATTTTAAAAACTGTAGGGAAACAAGGGAGTTTTTAATATTGCTTTTGAGAAAGCAATATTAATCTTTACTGCAGAAACTCCAGGTACTCTGTGTAAGCACACTTTTGGTTGGGTTTTTCTTTTTTTGCTTACTTTACAATAATCATATTGTTCTTTTGTTTTATTTTCTAGGTTAGAAAACAAAACTTCAATTTTCAGGCATAGCTGTTGCACCATAGCAGACTGAACTCACAGATACCTGCAAATACTCTACTAAATATTGTTAACTAGATCAGTGTTACCTCTTCAGCTGTAGAACTTTGTAATGCTGAGTTTATGAAGGGCCTCAAATGCAGAGGTGTGGGCAATGGTGGTACCTGTCAGACTTAAAATAAGGTAGGAATGTAATTATAGATTAGTAACAGATACCATAAAAAGAAGTCATAGCAGGCTAATGTGATAACTTACTGTATCATCTGATGAGTAGGAATGCTAAAATTTCTGTATTAAAATGGTATTAGTGGTATATTAGGCTAACATGATATGACACAAAAATTGCAAACAAAATACTATAATTTAGTCTAGGGCATAAATGTGAGGGAATAAAACCAAATATTGTCATAGAGGAACACCCTCTTCATTTAGAAAACCATGTGGAAATTTTGTGATAGAGTTTGCTGTCGTGTCACACTGATAAAGTTCAGGAGAGATTACATATTGTTATGTGAATTGTAAATTAGTACAAATGATATCTTATACCCACATATCATTTTTACTCCAAGGGATATTAAAGACCTTTGCAATCTTAAAGAGACATACAAAGCAATGCCTCCATGCTTGTCATCCAGCCTCTAACCTGCAGCTGAATAGACTTCTGAATAGTCCCCAAGTTTTTGATTAACCAAAATTTTACCGGTTGCTGATGGCACGACAGAATTTATGGAGTGTTTGTCTTTTTGAACATTAAACTTTTCTTAGGAAAATAAAGTCCCTCCAGGTTCTGTATCAATCAAATTTAGAACAAGCTTGCATTTGCATGAAATAACTAGTAAATGCATACCTATGTAAAAAAAAATTAATTTATAAAAAATAGCATACAGATACTCTCTGTCATGTTGGGGTACAATCCTATTCTGAATACAATAATCATAGAATCATAGTACTGGTTTAGGTTGTTAGGGATCTTAAAGACCAGATAGCCCTAACCTGCCCCCTCCAAGGGCAGGGACACCTTTCACTAGACCAGGTTGCTCTGAGCCCCACCCAACATGGTCTTGAACACTTCCAGAGATGGGGTGTTCACTGCTTCTCAGGGAAACTTGTTCTGGTGCCTTACCATCCTCACAGTGAAGAATTTTGTTCTAGTAACATTATTTAGACACAAGCAAAATGCTGACTACAAGTTGTTGTTTGACTTTTGTCACCCACACACAGTTCAAACTTCAATGATGTGCCCACTTACCTTTTTGAGTGATGAACGATGGAGGACGGGGACACTTCCAGACCAGTTTCTGCTAAAGTCAGCTTAGAAACATTCATCACAGAGCCCATGCTGCCAAATTTCCACTCATTGCCAAGAAACCTGAAAAACAGGACATACATATTATATAAATGCACAAAAGAATGGATAAATTTCATCAGGCCTTCATTTATAAGCTCATCAAGGCTTAATGACATTCCACCAAAGAATGGCTGAACACATATTAGTATGTATTCCTTCTGAATTCATTTATATGCTTTTAATTTGCAAGCCTCATGGATTTCTGTAGCTATCAAACCAGAAGCAAAATTCTGTTCCCTAATTTTACAATTATTTTATAATATTTATGCACAATAAAGGAGACTAAGTAACCAGAGATATTTGTCTATAGGGTTAAAAATCCTATTGGCAACATTTGCAACATACCAGTGCAGCAGGGCAGTGGTTTCTGGTAGTTCAGCAACAAACGTATTAATTTAAAATTTTATTCAGGATGACAGTGTGGTCACAGATCACATTATGAACTTGCAGTGACTATGTTAACATTATCCCATTTATAGAACTGAAGGCAGAGTCAACAGTGAATTCAATGCAACAACTAAGCCTTAAAGAACACTTTCAACAAAGAACTGACAGGGAACTGTGGACACAGTATTTCCTTGTTTCTGTTCATCTATTTTACAGTATTGGGAATTTTCCATTTTATGATAGAAAATGAGTTCATTTTGCAACATGAAACATTTTCGGCCAGGCAGGTCATGTTTCACCATCAATGCAAAATATCTGCAGCAAATCCCTTGAATTTTCTATCATTTTTTATATGCCCATTATAACTCTCAAAACCCTTCAACACGTTCCTCACTGTGCTTCCCACTGAATTAGCTATCACTTTTGTTATTTTGCTGCTTTATTGAACCTACACTGTCCCATCAAAAAACCATGACCTCCCTTCGCAGCTGCACTCTTCTCACTGCGCCAAGTTAAAAGTCCCTCCTCACCTTTGGGCTCCATCAATGCCAGCTTTCTTCAGCTACTGATTTGCTTCTGTGCATCAGTAATACCAGGTTTGAATGTCCGCTTATTCACTGCTGCCACATCATGAGCTGCTTTCTGAAGAACAGAACTTCATTCTGATGTGAAGCCATCATCCTTGCTATAGGCACTTAGGGTGCCCCTACGATGCTCACAGAGTAAATTGAGGGATAACAAGCTGTACTTTACAATTTGTGTATTCTCTAAACACATATATGGGAAGAAGTTCCAAATATTTTATTCCTGGATTTCTCTCTTTCAGTCATTTCCCCCATCGAAGCTTTTCTGATTAAAAAACCCTCTTAATTTTATGTTGGGGTAATTTGCATTGCTGTGTTCTTACCCTCTACAAAGGGGAGGTATGGATATCTTCCTTTCTCTTTTCCCACAAAAAGTATAAGTAAATTAGAGCTGGGAAAATATCTGTGCATGTGCACACACTCTATGTTTATACATGCAATGACATACTTGAGATCAATAGTATTTCATCCTGGCTAACACTCTATTGGTATAAAACAGAAAATCAAACGTGTAAGTGACTTCTGCCATTTTTTAAGTAGAGAAAATAAAGTTTTTTTGCTGCTTTGAAATAGAATCACACTGCTATATAGTAGATTTCAGAGATATTTTTCTTTTACAAATTAAAAAAAAGACTATACAATTGGGGAAAGACTTGCTTTACTGAAGATCACAGCTGTAAATAAACCATTAAACCACAACAAAAATACTAAAATCATCAGAAACCTGAGCAGAAGATTTTTTTTAAAATTGGCAAAAGAATAAAGAACAAAGAGCAAAATAAATCCTTTCAATTTTTTGTCATTGCAACAGAATTCTTAACTGTAGGGGGTAGAATGATGCATCCATTTGCACTTACAGTACCATATTAGGGAATGACTAAATTACTTGTGGAGCCCTTTCCGTGTCGCCACTTATGAGTAATGATATAATTCCCTAAATCACATAAATAAATACACAAAGTAAGCTCTTGGAATACTGTAAATTTTTTAATCTTTTATTACAAAAATAAATGAAAATGGTCATTTTTATAGAATTCAATTTTTTTGTCAGTACAGGAACACATTCAAACATTTGCATCCTATTATAGCTGAAACCAAAACCAAACTAGATAATATGCACCTTGTGAAATGTGTTCTTTCACTATTTCTGTATTTACTAGACAAATAGCTGCAATCCCTGTTCTAGTGGAAGGAAACGGTAACATTTACCTTTATTTATACTGCCCACAGTATTTCAAAATATTTTATGCCTAAATGTCTGGAAAAGCTAAGACTCTTTAAAAATACGTTTTGTAAAGTTATGGAGATTTGAATTATAGCAGCTAAGATTTTGTATATTTATTTCCAAGTCTTAAAAAGGAATCTCATATTATTAGTGAAGATAATGTATGTGTCAAAAAAGAGGCATCAAAAGCACTTCCTGTGCACTTGACAGGGTGACAAAATATTTCTCCTATCCTTTCCTAATTGAGCTGCTGTACAAAGGGAGACATTATGATAATATTAATAATAGTTACATGGATATTTGTAGGTACTGTGTAACCCTTCAGTCCATTTTCCCAGACAATGGTGACTACAAAAAGGCTTCAAAATAGAACATCACACAATATGAATGCCACTTTTTTCTATCTTACATTTTAAAAACATCATTGAAATCAGAAAGTTCATTTACAAAGGACTGGCAGTTGCAATCACAGCAATAATGTAGTGCTGAGAAAAAAAGGGTAATTGGTTTGGTAAAGATCGCTTTCCATTACACCATAAAGCACTACACAATAGGAAAGGTCGCCAATTAAGCAATCATGAATACCAAGTACTGAAGCTGATGAAAATAGGGCAGTGGTTTAAATAGATTTGCAAGCAATTTACCTTTTCACAATGTTGGCAATCTGATGCAATTTGCTTGCAATTTTGTCTGCTTTCAGTAGCACTCGAAGCTGACACTACACAGACCAAATGGCAAAGAGGCCTGCATAGAAAATGTAAAACTATCTTGGCTGCATCAGGGAACCAGAATGGTGGTTCATCAGGAAAATTACAACAATTAACATAAGTGCTGCAAAAATCAACACTTTAAATGTCACACTCACTAGTCTGTCCAAAGACTGTAAAAGTACCATCTCCATTGCTGGACTAACAGTAAATATGAAGCAATCACCAACAAGCCTTGAGGCTGATGGCTTTACAATTGATGTGACATTCTC
The DNA here is from genome assembly GCA_013399915.1 of Illadopsis cleaveri. Taxonomy (NCBI): domain Eukaryota; kingdom Metazoa; phylum Chordata; class Aves; order Passeriformes; family Timaliidae; genus Illadopsis; species Illadopsis cleaveri. The sequence continues at coordinate 479,576 of VXBB01003043.1, read as the reverse complement.
TGAGTGATAAAATAGCCTTTCGTTTCACAAAAGTATTTTTCTTTTTGAGATTTAACCCGGATTATGTTGCAAAACGCAAAACTTATTTTTTTTTTTCCAACTCTTCCTCCAGCAAAACTGTTTTGAACTTGACAGTGCTCTTTACTTGTTTTGATATTCTAAAAAACTTTATGCTTCATGGAATTGTATCCAAACTGATAAAACTCAAATATCAATCCATTCTTTTTCAATGTAAATTATACTCAAGATTTATATCAAAATGTGTTTGCTGCATGAGATGATGCATTTGTGATTAGGGCTTGGTTTATAGTTTAGGGAAGGGAGCCCCAAAAGGTAACTGTAGGTATTCCCTCAGGTTTTGGTGCAGAACACAGAATACCTTTACACATCTCTATCAATGTAAGCCCAACAAATCTGAAAGATGAGTTTTGAAGTAATTGATATACAATGTAATGGCTCCCATGTTAAAGACAGATATGAATTTATCAATTTGTAAGGGAGAATTGACTTATGGTGTATATTTAATGATTTATTCTTTTTTAGCAGACTGCAGCACCAAATAAAACAGCAGTTCTCTCTCTCTGAGATCACACAGGAGATAACAACTTTTTCTGTGACATCACATCCTGAAAATAATGCATCTCCTTTGTCAGATTTTTGATTAAGAGACCCATTTATGGTCTGATTCAAAATATAGTCAGATCAGTGGAAGTTCAGACATCTAGGACCTTGTCATTCTGAAAATCAGCAAGATTCAGAGAATACAAGCATTTTAACCTTTTGGGTTTTTTCCCAGGGGCTTAACAAATGCTGATGTCTCAAAAGTTGTTAGCTCCTGGAGTCATGTTTTTCACATCATGCATGCAGTCAGGAATGGCTGATCCTATGAACTACCCTGGGCATTGCTGTTCCACTGACAGGACCATTACCATGCTGCATCCTGTGCTGCAGTAGATCCATTAACTACACAGTTTATATTCATTTAAATGACTGGTCTTGTACAGTACCACTCACTTGGTGAGGATTGGTAGCACCAGAAAATTGATAAGAAAGTATTTCACAGCATCTTTAGTGGTGTAACACTTCCAGTGAACAATTGTCACCAATCTTTTGTTGCCTCTATCAAAAGGAAGAGGAGTGCCATGTGCAGTTCTGAATGGCATTAGACATTTGGTTAAATTAACACAAGTGCAAACGTTAGATAAGCAATGTGAGAGATACCTGCTTTTCCTTTGATGGGTTTCAAATGTCCCACCAGACATCTGCTAGTTTTTTTACTACAATTTGACTAATATTTTGACCAAAAGAAAGCAGATTAAGTACTGCAGTCGGAAATGCATGCAAACCCATTGATTTCTACAGAAAAATAAGTAACAGATAAGGACAGCAGAATAAACACATATTTCAACCACTCAAAGGGTTCTGCTGCTATTCCAAATGCCTTTCAGCTGAATCTTCTTTTTACAGGTTTTCCTCACTGCCAATCCCTCACCACGGCTACAGATACTACTGTGGTTCTAAAGCAGATTAATTTTGATCTATTTCTACTTTGAGGCAAGACTCCTCTAAATTCATTTTGGCTCCCAATCTTTTAATTTCCTATATGTTTACCTTTTACAATATTATCCTTTACTGGCTTAGTCCCATGCACACAATGTGACAGTAACTAGGCATATGACAATCAATCTCAGCACTTTCCTTTTTGCACTGTTGCCTGTCTTTCATGTATCTCAGCACCCTAACTTCAGAAACTTTGAGAATGTTCAACACACTTCATTGCCAAATCTGTTACACTAAGGGCAATAAAGTGTCACTTTCAGCTAAAGAAATGCTACTGGGAGGGAAATCCTAACTGTAGTTAGTATCTGAATATAAATTGCACCTTCATTACTCTTTCATCTGCTGTTTTAACATCCCTCTTCACATGAACATTATCACATTTATTTTTCTGCCTTTATAATATGCATCACAGTTATCAGTTGGATTGTTTACTTTTGAATTACAGATTGTTCTTTTCTAATGCTTCAACAGGACAGCAATACTGACCACCACAACCATACATGTGCATGTATGTACATATATATATTTATATATCCATGGCTGGAGATGCATTTTTCACTGCAAGTTTTGCAAAGCAACTGCTCATTCTTTAGCTAGAAATTGAAAAGTTGAAACATTTACAACCAATTTTAACTGCATCTCAGTTATGCGTAGAAACTTCCTTTAATAACTGTTCTTATAGACACGATTTAATGAGAACTTCAATGTTCCGCAATAATGTAAGGATCAGTGAGATTCCACTGTGGCAACATTTGAAGCAACACAAGGAACAAATACCTGGAGGCCATTTTAAACTGACATAAACTGAAATATGGAGGAAATTCTCACATCTTTTACAGCCCTCCATTCATAATTATCTATAATCTGTCTAGTCTCTTCTGGAGCTCCAAGACAAACTAAGAAGGGAGAGACAAGAGAAGATCTATACTACTAATAAACTCAGGAAGCAAGCTGAAGGGCTCCACTCCAATTCTTTTGGTGTAAAGTAGAAGAGATTTTTCTTTCCAGAGGATACAGGAGTGAGAGGGGATGACATATTTCTGCCCCACAGGAATGGCCAGTTAGAAATTATGCAACTCTCAATTTTCACCTTTCAGTCCCTTGACTACATAACAAAGAAGATAATTCCTTTTCCAATATTTTAAAATAATCCTTATGGACCAGTTGCTAGTCAGGTAGCAATCTAAAAATTCACAATTGAAATTAAAGGAGTTCATCCTAATCTGAAATTATACGAATGAGAATTAATTACTCTGCCACTAATCAATCTATTACACATTTTAATACTTTGTTTTTTCATGTCTGAAAACATTTGGGAATGAAGAAAACCGTGATCTTCGAATGAGGACTGAATTAGGTTCTGGAAATTGTGAACTGAAAAAGCCAAAGAAATTAATTCAACAAATATGAGTTTATCAGTTTGGCTTTAATCCTTGCTGCTGGGACACAGGGAAAAGCCAGTAATGAAAACTCAATTTGTTTTCATTGAATAGGACTAGGTTCTTAATCAATGGTAAGCCTGTGGACCTTCTTTAATAGAGTCACAAAAATTCATCCTTCTGAGGATTTGCTTTTTTGTATTTAGGTGATACCTATGTATTAGGACTGCTGCATAAAATAAAGAAATTTAGTCCCCTTAATGAATATTTCTACCTTTAATAGTAATAAGATCTCTGTATCTCTACAAAATAAAACATCATCAAAACCAAATAAACAAACCCTAGCAAATATAGTAAAAAATGTTGGAACCCAAGCTAAAGGATGCCCATCTAGGATGGAACTTTAAATATGTGAATGCATATATGTACACACTACATGAGGGGCATTGTGTCCATACTTGTTCTCGCAAACAGATGCCGAAACATCAATAGCAGGGAACACTGTTTTCAGGAGATTTCTTCAATCCTTTCCCACATTTCATACTCAACCCCAAATACCCATATTCAAAAGATGAAATTTTAAAAAAAAAGACAAATTTGTCAGCCATTATTAATTTTCTTTCAGTCACCCCAAAGTGTTGGCTTTAGCAGAATGAAGTCTTCATATTTAGTGAGTGGATTAGGATTAGAAAAATATATAGACCTCAGCCTGACTGCTAGGACTGCTTTATGTCAGTTTCTAAGTTTTGTGGGAATAAAAAATTGCACAGATGGGACTATAACTGACCATAACCTGCTCTATTGTATTTCCAACAATCTCTAATTACAGCAACACACCAGAGGAAAAGATTTGAAAGGGCAGGTGATGGGATAGGAGAGAAACCTGTTTGACTTAAACAGCACAGGATCCCTCACCATCAGGGCTGATGTACATCAGCCTGACAGCTAATTAGGGTAGACATGAATTTTTCCAATGTAACAGATGTTCGCTAATCAGGCCAGATTTGGAGCCCTTGCGCCAGCAACATTTCATGCACAATTTAACTATCTAAAAGGAATAAACTACTTAATGCATTGTACTGGAGGCACAGCTGTTTCACAATCAGAAAATTTGCTGTCAAAGATGTTCTCTTTAAAACTGACATGTTTTTATATAACTCTGATGGGGTGTTTATAATGTATTAATAGTTGTCAGTAAGAGCTGCTGTCATCATCAAGAAGTAAAATATTTCTGAAGGTATATTAAAATGAACAGACTCCTTTCTCTTTCCAAAATCTATTTAGGTAATTTACTTTGAATGTGGCCTGTTTAATTCTAAATGTACTTTAAACAAAAGGCTTAACATGTATCTTTCAAGTTACATCAATAACAAAATGTAGAAGTTTACCTTCTGACTAGGGAGTAAAGCTGAAATATCTTTTAGCTTTAGTGTAAATTTATTTTATTTGCAAAAAAATAATAAACATAAAATATGCTGTGCTGAAATGATGGGAATGGTCTCCATTCTCCATAAGAAATAAACCACATGATAGAAAAATCAGATGTAAAGTATCCACAGGTTATACGGATTCATATAGACCATTACTTAGGAGACCAAGGAAAGGGTATATGAGATTTTTATTCTTGCATGTGAATTTCACAGACCAGATCTGGTGGTAAATGAGAGGTTCTAAGTCAATTTGCTGAAAGCTAAGGGTCTTGCATTTTGTGTCTAAGTTTAAGATACAATGTCACTATCTGACTAACATAGTTTCTTTTTAACAGCCTGGTCTTTGCAGTTTTTTGACTGTTTTTTGACCATGAGAAAAATCAAGTGATGCAACATTTTGTAGGCTCTAGAAAAGTTTTGACAAACGTTGCATGATCTGTAAATCCTAACAGTATGAGATAGGGCGCAGAACTGTTAAGAATCTGCTGTCCTTGTGCTAATGGGATCCAAACACTGCACAAATGCAGTTCCCAGTGGAGTCAGTTGAGTTTGAAGGTCATAAAATACCAAAGCCTGGCAAAGATGTCTGTGGCTATCTATATATATGTAAAACCCAGAACTGCTGTCATTTAATACCTCTAAAGGACAAAATCTGAATCCTGTTCTCATGAATCTGGGCTCTACTTGCAACCTAACTTTTAATAAGTAATACAGACTAGATGGAGTTAGAATGCAAGTGAACAACAAACAACAGAGTCTGGTTCTTTAGAGAGAAGACTGAGGCAAAGGACCATCCTTTCTTGGATCCTTAAGTCCAAAGTTTGAATGATGCCATTCTTACCATCCTTGCTCAGAAACCTGGCTATATTTTGGGGAATCAGAAATTGGGTTAAGGAATTTGGCCAAAGATATCAAACTCTCTCTTAAAACAAACAAACAAACAAACAAACAAACAAACAACTCCAAACAACCAGCACTAATGTGAATTTTAGAAGGAAAGTTGCTGAAAAAAAGAGATGTTAAGAGCTTCTAAGGGTCAAAGAGAAAAGTAACCTTAAGTAAACAGCAGATATTGATTGTGCAAAAATGCTGGGATTGATAAGGACATTCAGTGGAGAGAAAATGTCCAAAGAGTCAAACACAATTTTAAGAGCTTTCACAAACATAAACCGAGACAGAAATTAACATGGATACAAAATTAGTGACTCCAAATGAATAATGATTCAGTAAGACTATTGTTAATAATTTTTTTAAAGAGGTAAGTTACTATATAAAATAAAGGAAATCCTTTTACAAATAATAATAACAATAAATAGCATGAAATAAATTACTTGTGAAATTCTGAAGCTTTTAAACCATCTAAAAGACACTACATATCCTTTGCTATAACGAGAATTTTCTCTTCAATAAAGACCTGATGATTTTGGGTTTTAATGACATCTACAGGATAGAGAACCAAAATCACCAAACTGGTGCAGAGCAAAAGAGTAATCTGAACAATAAAAAGCTAATATAAGTAAAATGATGACCAACAGTGAGAAATGTTATGAAAATTGCCAGCTATCTAAAGGATGCGAAAACTTTGACTTTGGTTTATTAGGAGCACCTTATTCTGGACTTATTGGATCTACTTTTGAAAAAAGAGAAAATTAAAAAGAGCACTAAGATTTTAATCCTTCATATATATGTTTATTCACTTAAGGAATCTCCTCAACTTCAAGCTAACACATATATGTTTATTGGATGAAGCTGTTGGCAGTGGGACACAAAGAATGTAGCCAACCTATATGGATTTCATTATAGCCTTGAAGCTGCATCTCACAACATTTCAGTTTAAAAATGGATTCGTATAATCCTGAAGAAGAGGATTTGGTGGGCTGGAAAGAAATTGCAAGGAAAAGGCAGTGCATTGCGTTGATGAGAGGTGTTGTGGGAAGTTTACCCATGGAGAGAGAGAGAGAATAGTTTTGTCTTTCTTAACATCTTCAGTAATAATCTGAAAAAAGTAATGATCGTAATGAATTCACTATCATAATGAGCTAACAATGGTAATTTAGGAGGAGCTGAAAGTACCAGTAAGAACAAAGACAAATAATACAAAGGCACCCTGAGAGATTAAAAGCATAGGCAAAAATACTGTAACAAAATGAGGTTTGGACTGGAAAGACACAATTCCCTACGCATTTGTTGAAAAACAATCCAAAGCATGAATATTCAATGACAGAGTCAGACACTAATTGGAACTGCAAAATGGCTGAAGAGAAAAAAAAAAACAAAAAAAACCAAACCAAACCAAAAATACTCCAACAGCATATTTTGTGCTGTCCATGCATCAGCTTCAGAGTATGGGAAGTCAGGAGTCAGTCTTTTCTACATTGCTGATGAACATAAGGGAGGAATTACCACCCTGGCCCGGGCCTGCCAGCCAGTGCAGTATCCTACATCTGATTATGAATAGTAATATCCCTTTCAAGAAATACTTGGCCTTTATCACAACAATAATAGGAATATAATGGATTCTCTTCTAAATGCAGGCAGACAGGCGAGGTGGCTCTTATTCTTCCCTTTACTCATTAGAAACTTTTGAGCACTTTAAAAACAAAAACAACAATAAAAAACAAAACAAACAAACAAAACAAAACAACCCAAAAAAACCCCCCACCACCAAAAAAACGCCAAAACCCCTCAACCTTCCAGAACTTAGAGCTAGACAACCAGCTGAGGTCTTATAATGTTATAGGCACTATGTTACCAGAAAAGTATTCATGAGATGGTGGGGTATGAACTATGGGGCAGCAACAAAATCATCTGAACACAGAGAAGACTATGTTTCAGGGACAAAAATGAATGTACATTCATTTCCATTAAAGAATGACAAAGGTACCAACAAGATACAAGTCAGCAACGTATCTGATTTTATGGTAACATCTGATCCACTCCTCAGCAGCATCTTTTTTGCTTTTCATTTTTGCCATCCTCACATATACCCTCTTTCACTGAAGCCATGAATGGGACAGCAGACCCTGTGTGAATCCATTTCAGGATGTAAAAATATGTGCTACACTCATTCCAATACTCAGGATAAGGCCAAAACGCATCTAGCTCTTATTTCTGTCTTCAACCCAGCAAATTCACCACTGGAATAGCAGCTTAAAAGAAGCAGTGAACGTTTGAACCACATTTAAAGCAGATTGGACAAAACGCTAGAATATCACTGTGTTGTGAGAACTGTCGTCATACTGATCAATAGCATCTAATTGTTACTTAGGTTCCCCCATCTGTTTGTAGCCATCTGTTGTTTCTCATCTTATATTTAGGGTGCCTACTGCCTGGGTACAGAGACACCCAAGCTGGCCTCACAGCCTCTACAGAAGCGCTGAGGAGTATGTGGGGACAGAGACACCCTGGGAGCCAGAGGAGTCTGGAAAAGTGAAAGTTGTTTGCTCCTCTCAGTAGTCATGTGCTATACTGCTTTTCCAACCACACTGGTGTGCCTCTGAAAAGAGAGTGGCATTTTTTCCATGTCCAGCCTCTTAGATATTCCTCTGTAAATGGAACATATAGGATAAGGGCTGATTAAAGAAATTTTGATGTGCAGCTCTGTTAAATCTTGAGGCCTGTTACAGCTCATCTTGTCAAATACTAGTTTAGGAATTGTAGCTTTTTGCAAAGGACGTCTAAGAGTCTAGAATGGCAATGAGCACACAGGAGAGGTCATATGCCTGCTCAATGACTGCACACACTCTTTAGCTAAAATTATTACTGTGAACACAAACATGTGCATATGGTTAACATGAACAACAATAGGGGATCTATATTCTGCCATTTCTTTGTAGAATCTGTACAGACTTGGAATCCCGAAATAAAACCATTTGAACTCTAACCTACCAACTTCATAATAAAATTGTAAAAAATAGCTCCAGAAAGGAATTAACAAGACTATACAGCAAAATTCTGTCACTGCTCAAAACAAACAAAAATTTGACAAACTACGCAAGACCTCAAACCTTCTGTGGTCCTTTATCGAGCCAATGTTGCACAACCCTGACCAGAGTTTAGGTAATTGTGTATCTGTCTCTTCCTAGTAATTGATGGAATTTCTAATAACAGGGAAATATTTAAAAATAACAAAACCCCCCAAATATTGTAAAAGAGGTTTCTGAACTGCATGGAAAATGTGAGTTGGGGCTTTCCTACACTGAAGTACAGGGCAATATTCTTTCTTCCACAAAAGGAATTAGCCTTATGTACAGAGCAACAGTACCAGCTTAGGGTCATACCTCAACTATTTTTAATCAAGGCTCCAAACTTAGATGTCAACCTTACCAGCACAAATTCCAATTAGGCCACAATTAGAAGTTCCAAAAGCATTATATATGAAGCTGAGTTCTGGAAAAGTGAAAGCTCTTTGCTTCTCTCAGTACGAATATATTGCAGGGCCACACTTCTGTGCTGTACTGCCTGCCTAACCACACTGGTGTGCTTGTGTGGAGAAAGTGGCAATTTTTCCACATAGGAAAGATAGTCATACACACACACACAAGACAGTTTTTTACATAGAAAATATACATGCCCATGATTGTTTGGAAATGATTCATGAAGACTTGGCTATAAAAATTCAGAAAGTAGTCCCAGTTTTGTGAGCCACACACTAGTGGCAGAGATTTCTAGACCCCAGCGAAAATATTTTTGCAATAATTAAAATAGAAAAAGCTTAAAATACAAAAATTCGACAATATTACTGTTGTAAACTTACATTTTAAAACAGATTTGACCTCAGTTTGGGGAATCCAGTCTGCTACACTAAAAACAATTGGTGTCAAGTTCTTGAAATTCATCAGCATTTAACCAAGGGACAATGTTGGATTCTGTGCCCATTCAGATGTCTCAGTAGTTAGCTCTGATCTTGTAGGCTCTCTGTAAAATTTGGAACACCTGAGTACATTTTTATATATAACAATGTGTAGAGGAGAGCAGTCAATATATGACTCAGAACATCACGTTAATATAACCCGTGAAACACAAGATCAGGTAAAATATCGAAGAGAGGCTAACAACCAACAACCATTTTCAAACCCAAAACTTTATAGTATGTCCCAAGCTTTCTTTTGCCAGTTTGTTTGCTACTTACTGAATGCCTGGAGTGACACACTTGCTTCAAACACTGACCAAGTATATTTGGGGTTTTTTTCCCACTGGGTATTTAAAATCCTGCATTTTAACATAGTACCCACAAACATTGTCCAGTGAATATTCTGGTTCAAAATTTTTGATAAAATCACTAGATATAAATATTTCCAGGATAGAAAACATAAGGCTAGACTACATTTTAGACTCTAATGCTTCATGTGAAAGTTCAAATGCTGTGCTATCCCCTCAGTCCTCCTGAACTGCCCCTGATACAGCAGATGAGTTTGCAGTTGTTTGATTTTTTATTCTGCACCAGTATTAAAATATGCAGCTACTCAACTCTCTGCCTAATGACACCTTATTTTAAGATCAAACTAGTAAAAATATGAGGCACAGAAATGGCAGCTAAGTATATCCAGCTTGGGAGAGAGCTCTGTGGTTAATGTGCTCTGACAGCCTTTGTAAGCCAGTAGACTTTCAGTGGAACATGGCTGCAGATCAAGCACAATCATTTCAGCCCCTTTTCGATTTATGGACAGGGTGAGTAGATAGCTTATTCTAACATTTGGCTTTTTGGGAGCCAAAAAGCTTGTATAAATTAATGGCATGTATAAGTACATACTGCTGCACTGTAACGATGCAAAACAGGAGGCATTCCAGTCTGTTCTTTCAGCAAAAGCTCTGCTATGCTGCTACTCAGCACAGTAATGCTTTATTTGCATCCTTGCAAGCTACTCATTGTGTTGCTACTTTTTTATCCTTTTCCTAGCTACTTCATGAAAGGTTGTTTTATCTTATCAGTATGAGTAAATCTCTCTTTTTATTCCATGTATCTCATTTAAAAATCTGGCACAAGAAAAAAACAGACTGAATTAAGTAATTTTAATCAATTATTTGCTATGTATCTTGCTTAATCAGCAGGTATTTTATCAACAGGAAGGTGCAATGCCTGGATGTGATCAGTGATAGACTACGAGTCAAACACTTATGTCAGTCACTGTGCCTCTCCACCAACTCAGACAAACAACTTCATCTCCAGCTGCTCTTCTTCCTCTGCCGTCTATTTACCTTTTTGGTCCTGCGCTGCACTCAGAGTTAAACATCTGAACAAGCAGCTTGCCAAAACTGGGGTGGGCTACTACAGCTGTACTGTATCTTTGATGTATTTCTCTTGCACTGTTCATCATCATAATCATCATTATTACTATTAATAATTATATACAAATACAACATGGAGTAAATGAGCAGTCCTTTCCTGTGACTGAATTTATTGGGAGGAGGAGATGTAAAAAGGCAACATGAATTGGAAACTGCAGTCTGTCTGGATGGTTCCACTTGGTCTACTCAACAGCAGATGACCTCATGGATCACCATTATTTTTGTAGGTGGGGTTTTGACTTATCCAGTTTTGGATACTTCATGTCTCAAAAAGACTGCATGCATCTTCAAACCCTGCTGAGATCTGGTCTCAGCTAAACTGCCTTCTCTGAGACGTTACTCTCAGTTCTAGAACTTCAACTCTTCTGGAAACTGTGCCTATTGTGGAGCATCAAACCCTCTGTATTACTTATATCCACTTTTTATTGCCTCCTTACATTTCCAGGTAGCTGAAAATAGATTTAATTGGAAAGAGAAATTAGGCAACTATTCTTACATTTTCATACTGAGTCAAAAGACCAGGATGTACTAATTTGATACACAGATGACCAGCAGAGAAAACTATGGAAATCTTGCTATTTTATCAAATGAACAGACTATTACTGTCAAGTATAGGGAAAATATGTTTTCCTGTCTGGTCTGACAGCTGCTGTACCAGAAGTTCTGGATCATGACTACATCTGCTCTAAACACTATTAAGGATGTGCATGGTAAATGAAGGATCCCACCTTCTTTACATACTGCTGCCTCTACTACCTCAAGTAGTAAAAGCCAGCAGAAATTAATAAAAAGATCTTCTTTGTGCAGAAGCACTCTGCATACAGAGAAAAATTGTAGCCTACATCTCCTCTGCTTTTAGCTATTTTTTTGCCCTTTTTTAAATGAAGGACAATAAATCAATTTTTGATTTTCCAAAATCACAGAGCTCACCACAATCAGTTTTTTGTAACAAATTACAAAATCTCTTTATAATAAGCTGTTATAATGTTGTTTATAACATCCTGTTATTAAAATCTCTTTTTTGTGTAGAATCTTACAATGTTTTAACTTTTTTCTCAATAGACAGACTCGGCTCTGTGAATCTCCTTTGTCTCTCTCAAACAAACTTTCCACACTTTTAACCTTTCTCATCTGTTCTGCAAGTCCTCTGCTAGATTTTATCATCATTTGTTTACAGCGCAAGCTTATGTTCAGCTGACTGCCTACTCTGAGGTCCGAGTAGCTGCAATTGCTTCTCAAGAATCCCTTGTGTGTATACAAAGCATCCTTTTGAACTGGATATGCCTGAAGAGGGTTTGCATGAGAAGCTTTCTGCAATGGCCAGAGATAACCACAGTTCTCCGGAAGTTCCTTCACCATTGCATTAAAAGACACTGTGGCACTTCATTCATCACATCCAAAGCGCAAATGTGTATATTTCAACTCTGGGTATGTAAAAAAATATCTTATTTTCTTTTATGAATAACATTTTTAGCAGTTTCTAGCATGAGCAATGGCACATTGAGTGAACATTCCTTTACAGAAACCATTTGGAGGATGAAATAGTGACAAAGAAAAAGAACCTAAGAGAAAACACCACTTCTTCCCAATGATGGCTTTTTTCAATCCATTTGATGTCTCAGTGTCCTTGGCTATCATCTAGGGGGAAGAAATAAAAATACAATTCTCTCAGAATCATTTTAATATGTGAAATTATTATTAACAAGGGCACAAACAAAACATTATGAGACTGTAGATTTAGTCTTCTGCGTTATCCAATATTGCTTTCTACTCATAACTTTGACAACAAATCTCTAACAAATTGAGAATATTTGATAAAACAATAGCAACAAATTGCTGTAGTCACATGATGAACTTTCAGCTGCCAAGTCTCACCCGAGAGAGAATTTTCATAGCTAAACTGCATAATCCTCAGAAAAATAAGCATTTGTAATAGAATTACTGACAGACTTTCAACTGCAGTATTGGGAATAGTGATATTTAACAAACTGGTGGTTATGTTTTTATTTTATTCTTTTTTAGAGTTTGCATACGTAATAATTTTAAATAAAACTCATAACAAACCTTTGCTACCTAAAACAATAGATTATGGAGGATAACCAAGATCAATCAGAGCACAGATAACACAAAATATATTTAAGTTATTCTATATTTAGGAAATTCAGCGCTGGAAAGTAATTGCTAAAGAACAGAATTAAGTCAGTATAGAAAATTTAAAATATAAAATTTACTAAGTGCAATTAAATGTAGTTAAACTCAGGTCATCTTTATAAATTCAATGGTTTCAGGTGGTTAAAAAACAGTCCAATTTTTTCACAGTACAAAATACTGACAAAACTATATACTTTTAATATTAGGTAGTGGTAGCATGCTTTGGATGCTAAATAAAAATATTGCCTGGATGAACACAAAATAAGTTAAACTTTTTACAAAGCAATTGAGCTATCAGAAGTTCAGAAAAAAACCAAAAAAAAACAACCAACAACCTAGCATCAGATTGAGTAGAATGAAATCAGAATATAGATATAAACTCAAAATAGGAACTTTTTCTTCTGTCTAAATATAGATTTGTACTTTGCTTTTCATGTACAGAAGAATTAAATGGATAGTCAAAAGTAGTGCTTGAGATAATACCTACAGTAAGAATGACTATGTCTTTTAGGATTTTCCCCCTTTGAATTTAACAATGCAAATTTAACAACGGATTCTGCCCAATGATTGCAAATTTCAGCAGTGACATTCTTGATGGAATAGCCTGATTAGAAAATAATTGTACTTCTTTTCAGCTACTGTTACCTCACCCACACTTTTCATTTCCTATAAGGTACAGTGGCAAAACCGCATCTTTCAACTCTCCCTCTTTTATCTGATGTAGTGGATGACAGGTAATCTAGCTGAAAGTTCCTACAATTGCACCACCAGAAAAACACTGGCTGATGAAATCTGAGCAGTTATCACACTAACCATCACCTGTCAAGCCTCCTGCTTCAATTTAAGGGTGCATCAATTTTCTGAAGAGGAAATCAAGGGCAAAGAATAAAAGCGCTACAGATAAACACTGACAAAGGCCCTTTCTGTTTTTTTTTTATTTATGATGGGATGTACTATCATAGGTTGCTCTGTGAGGTTTTATCAACTGTCCTGATACATCCCAGATAGCTTGGAATTCTTTGGCCATTGATGAAGTGCTATACTTGCACTTACTGAAAGGGCAGAAGATTTCTAACTGAAAATTACTTTCACTAAATACCACAAAGATATTGAAGTCAGAAAGAGCAAGGAGATGGAACAAATGACAGCTGCATATAACAATGAACTTCTCTGTTCTCTGAGCAGGCAGAAAAGGCTGATTAGAGTTAGAACACGAAACAAGGTTTTCTTAAAGCCAGGGAGCATATTGTGTAAAGTGTCAAGGTACAAAGAATTTATATGTTCTTTGTAGTGAAATGTGAACACATTTGCTGCTGACTGTATTTGCCATGGATTCACCCAGTTCTCCAGAGTAAAGTGCAATGGGACCTTCTTACAGATGGTGGAAAATTACAAATTTCTCAGGGAAGAGGAAAAGATGCCTCAGTATCAAAGTGAGCCAAATTCAGGTTGCTAGCAAGGACATTCAGCTGACTTCCATGGAATGGTAACAACCAGTCAGCAGGCAGTCTGACTTGTAGGTATGAATGATGCTGGTATTTTCAAATGTTCTTCCTCTCGTTTCCAAAATTAGCAGAGAGAGAGACTCTGAGTTCCAATATGACCCTTTGGTAGCTATCTTGAAGTGGATGAAACAAGCAACATAAAGAGAAGTAACAGCAAGAAAAACATTCTCATACAGATTCACATCTGGCTATGAATATATCACAAGACTCAGATTTTGCCCCACTGCTTCCAGATTCCTTACCAGTTATCAGAAGAGGATCAATATATCCCAATAAAGCCCAGGGGTGACTTTCTGATGACTTCCACAGGTTCAACTCAACATGAAATAGCAGATACATGCAACCTCTGCTCAATCAATATTAGCCATAGTAGACTGCTGTGGGTGCCGAAAAGCACAAGACCTATGAGCTCATGAACGACTCTTTAATTCAGAGTGACCATTGTGTTTTTCCCTTTTTTGTTACTTCTTTATTTATTAGTTGATATATCAGCCCACAGTGAAGACAAGAGACGTGGATCAATGCTACATGCAGTCAGTCATGCAAAAGCTAGCTGCTTTTCTCAGTAGACAACATGCCAAGTTCAGGATTCAACAAGATATAATGGAGATAGATCAGTTCAGCAAAGTTCACGGTTCTCACTGGATAATATTCTTACATTCACGTCAGGCCCCAAGACAAGGCCCTTGATGCTGACAACCTTGTCAGGTGGCAAATTGCAAATTCTGCCAGTGTTGCTCCTGTCAGGAGTATTATCAGCAGAGCAATCTTCAGTTGAAAAAGTGACAATGTAGTCTGTAAAGCCTGCAAATGCCCACGAACTACAGAGCAACACATTAGAAAAAACTTGTGCTTTATTAGTCTGAATTCATCAAGCAATTTGCACAAATCTTTCTCCACAACTGCATCAATTGCAGACTGTTTTAGATGACAACTCAGTAAAATAATCACAAAGAATTAGTGTTGCTCCTTGTCTGGATAACAACATTTATAAACAGAATAACAGTAATTCCACAAAAAAGATTTCTCTCTTGGGTTGCTCTAGCAATTCTTTGAACTACAGCTCTCAAAGTTAAATGATTTCTCAAGAAAACAAGCTTTCCTAGCTATAAGTAATTTTTACTTCTCGTATTTGTGGAGAAAATTTGGAAACATTATTAGACTGCAAACTACAAACTTCTAAACCAGAAAACAAGTTCAAAGTACCGAAGCTCTCTCATATTTTTTAACTTTATCAATGTTTTGAAGGATTGACTTATGAGTTTGAGTATCTGAATCTGGCAATCAACAAAACTATAAACAAGAAAAACTAGTGTATGATAAGGGTTCCAGGTGAATATTTAATCAAATTGAAATGTGTGACATCTTCTGGGTTCACCAGTTCTTTCTCTAAATTCTGGAGATAATTTTAATAATCTCAGAGGGAAAACCATTTACAAAAAGATGACTATGATATCAGGTTCATCTTCAAGAAATCATATTCTTTTCCTATTCAACCAGCTTCATTTAACAAATATCATCTATTCTACTTTTGCAAATATGCAGCAGGATGATTTCAATTGTTCATGTTAAATGATACTAAAAATTACTTATTTACATTCAAATAACTCCATGTTTTCAAAAGTTATACTCTTGATCCACTTACATGATACATTTACCACCTCCTTTCTAAAGAATACAATTCATTTTACTTTTTTACTGAGTAAAAAAATAGTAGATTCTAATCCAGCCTTAAGAACACCCAGCTAGTTTAGGTGGCTCTATGCTGCACCTAAGTCTGCCCCACAGAAATCTTGTTTTAAAAAGAAAAAAACAAGCAAAAAAAAACCCCAGCAAACTTTCCAGTGCTATGGCTGAATGCCCACAGCCAGGGGCCTCTGTCTTGGGGAAGGACAGAGGTGATAAGATGTGGGAGTAGACTGAGAGAATGTACTTGGCACTGGTCATGTGGAAGGGATCAGAAGAGAGGGGCTAAAACTTGTGAATATAGTAACTACTGCTAGATTATAGTCACTCTAGCCATGTGACTGTTGAAATAAATAGGTAAAAAGTATGGCACATTGCTCAAATTTTCCTAGTAAAAAGCAGATTTTTGTATGCTAGGGCTTGTCTTGTTACAGTTTTAGGATTATTTTAGACAACTGAAAACTTATTGAAATTATTACAAGCCTCCCATATTTCAAGAACTTATATTTGACCAGCAGCAAGGATCCACATTTGGGGAAGCATGCGAGCATATACTTAAATTCATTATAAATCCAAAATTGTTAGCAAATATTTGCTGAACAGAAGTAGTTTTCTGAGAACTCATGTCATCCTAAATTCAATGTACAGTTCCTATGGTTAAACAGTGCTACTATCCTGCTGAGAAATGAAGATCTTAGACTTTGGTGACCAGGCACAATGCCAGAGTCTATAGACAGAGCCTGTGATTTTGCATCACAAAAATTATTGAATGCTTTGAATGTGGTTTGTTTTGTTTTGCTGTATTGTAAGACAGCAATCATTTTCTGAAATCCTTTACTGAAATCTGAACTAGGTTAGGATCCTGAAGTCATAGAAACCCCAAAGCTGGTAGAACCAGAGCCTTGTTTTGAATCCATCTGTATTAGTAAGGTGTTTGTCCCTGTAGGACTTCAAGAATGTGCAGAAAAGATTCATACTATAAAAGCAATATTTTTAGAAAACCATCAATGAGCGTGATGTCTCAGACATAATGAAACCCAGCAAACCCCAAATATAACAAAAATGAATAAATAATAGTTCTTGATTTTATTGAACATTTGATGTAGTATTTACAGTACAATATTTTACAGTATTTAATCAGAGGTTTCAGTAAGAAACTTGCCCAAGCAAATACTATTGGTAAAATTGGTTTATTATTAACCACTGTGCATTATTAAGTAATTTTAAGGAGAAAAAAAGAGAGGTTTTTAAAAAAGCTCCAATGGCTTAACCTTGATGACAACATCCAAAATTATTTTGCTTTCCTATTTGGCATTTATGAACAGCCATACATTCAGTGTGTATGAATAATGTCTGCTAAATCTTCTGCTAGCTATGGGGGTTATGGCTAAAGAATTAGTGGGGGAAGAGGAAGGGGAAGGGAAAAGTCCATGATTTTTCTTCCCCAAACTCTGACCAAACCCCTTCTTTCACAATATGCAAGGTTGCCTCTACACCTATTATACCGTGTAGAACAACCTAAATCTGATGAAACTATAGTGCAGTAGACAGGGTACATGTTCCCCTAATCCAGCAGAAGTGGTTTATTGGAAAAATGTGAAATATCAGGGAGCAAACTCAGTGAGGTCCACGAGCCATGTATGGCCCAAGAACACAGCAGTCATATCCAAATGCATTTGCAAAGGACAGAAGAAGAATTTCCAGACAGGGGAATGCAAATTTACTCTCTTAAACCCCTGGCCAAGTTCGCTCAGGTGCTTGACCTTTCATAGCAGGATCCACATTCTTATCTGCAAATTTAGACACCCACATGCAGGAGTGTCTTGCAGCACAGTGTATAACATGCTTGGGAGAAGATTCAGTAGGTCAGTTTGTTTTAAACAAGTATCACCACATTTTATTATTTTTAAAAACAGTGCTGTGCTATTTCTGGTCTGTTGAAGCAGACTGAGGAAAATCACCCACAAAGCAAAAGGAATATGGTAAAATGTTCCTGCAGTGTGTTGCCTTAATACATTTAAATGATTTAATGACAAATAGGGGATTACAGGGAAACACAATGCATGCTGGAGGTAGCAAAGGACACCCGCTGTCTGTACTGTGAAATTCAAAATGGATTCCAGGAAGGGAGCACAATGCCAGGCTGCTATAACTATTGCTCCTACTTCCTATACTATTATTACTGCTCACCAGTCTTGAAGCCTGAATGACAGTGGTCTGAGCCCTTTCAAACCACAGCTAGAGGGTCAATTTTTGTAATGAGAAAATGGAAGTGGTGGTGCAGTGGATCGCTGAACCTTACAGTTTCTTCTATGATAAAGTAGCAGTGTTCAATCAAATTATGGTGTAGGAACACAGTGACAACACCACCATGAAACACACAACGGATGAACTAACAAAAGCCCTTAAATCTGTGTAAACCCAGTGTGATATCAAAGCTAAGTTTGCTCCTACTTTCACACTGCAGAATGGCTGTAACCCTTCACCAGCACAGCAGAAATCTGTAGACCACAGGAAAATCACATTGCTTACAAAGGCACTCTTCTGTCCTGGGTGCTCAGATCCCAGTCACACAGTAAATAAAATCTCTGGTTGCAAAGACTTATTGAGTGAGCTATTCCAGGGAATTAAAATGCTTCATGTACACAAAACCCTGCTTTGATTAACACTTTAGCTCCACTTGTTCTAAAGTAAGACTTTAGAACTTACTGCAGGTGAGAAAGCCAGCATGAATAACCTCGAGGTTTTAAAATACTGTCAATAGATCTGCAATTACAGTACTTCAAGGCCACAGTGTCATTGTGTTTGTGCATAAAGCTTGGCAAAGGAACAAAAATTAACAGCTGTAAGCTACAACTATTTTACCCTTGAAGACTTGCACAGTAGTTTAATGAGTTCGAAGTACCTCTGTATCCTATTCACTGCATCTCCCCACTCTCATATACAGTAATATTAAGGGTAATGCCTAGCAACAATATTCACATATTCATCAGCTTCACATTTTTACTTTAATTTGTGTCCCTTTAACAGCCTAAGTGACTCTAATGAAAGGGAGAAAACCTTAGCACAATAAATCTGTGAAAGAAATTACAGATACAAACAAAAAATCTGAGGAATAAAGCAACTTGAATGTCAGTAAAAGTGTGAGAAATTGTCTGGTACTTTGAAATACCAGCTGATCAACAGAAAATGTGCATTATTTGCCTAAGCACACCAGATAAGGAGAATTACTTAAAAGAAAGCTTGATGATTTTCTTAAATTGCACTTTTTCTAGTGAGAATGATGGAGAAACATCAAGTAGTACATGGAGGACACTTTCATCCAGACAGAAGAAATAAAAATGCTGGATCAACCGGAGGAGTTAGATAACCATTAACCAAATCTGATACATATATCTTTTTTTAAATTTTGAAAAGAGTGAACTAATTTTTTAAGACAAAACCTGAAAATGAAATTTACCCAGAAAGATTTTCTAGCACACTGACAAGCAGCCAATGTGATGGGTAAACTTTTCTTGTGCAGTTTCTGCCAACCAGTCCATACTTTAAAGAAGGGTTTTGACTCTTCATGTAATTTACTTACAATCAGGAGCATGTTGTACTATGCCAGGCAGTAAGGGTGAAAAGAAATATGAGCCCTATGCTCTGATGCATATTTTCCTATATTAAGGACCATCCTTGGCAGCCCCAACTGTCATAGGAAATCCCACCTGCCTCTGCAGCTCAGCTTTGAACAATTCAGAAAGAGCAAATACAAGCATAGCTTCTCAAATGTGAAAGGGGCAATATTTCCTTAGCTTACAGCCTACCATAAAATCATCTATTTCTGTATATATAGATAATTTTTACACAATTATTTCTAAAATGTGTCAATAAGTAATGCAAAATATAATACAAAACCCCCATCAATTTACAGTTGTAATATGTTCTGTATTCCACTGAAATCAAAACATTATAAGAAATTTTGATATCAAGCAACTTAAACTTACCAATCACTTTTGGAGATCTCACTTAAGCTCATGACAATTATTTTTAGAATATAGTTAGAGCCTTAGTTTCTGGCACAAGACTGGTGAAAGATTTCAGTGGGAGATGTTTATGCTCTTTATCAGAACCTCCAGCTCTTGGGCAAGAGTTCATTTACTGACTTTATTTTCTCTGTTCTTGTAAGTCAACTTCCCCTCCCCCTTGATGTGCTTTGTTTACAGCCGAAGTGGTTTTATTTGCCCTTCCGCAGTACATGCAATCTTCAGGAAGCTTGGGGTGGGACATGCATGCTGATTTTTTTTTTAGATTATGCTGATTGGCTGAACAGCTGAGTCATGACACCATCTCCATTCCCTTGACTTCTGAGGTTTGCCATTGTTCCCTTGGCATTCCCACCCTCCAGCAGGCCAAGCTTTGATGCAGAGTTAGGAGCTCATTTCAATGCATATTAACAACTGAAAGCCTGTTTTCTCGTGAAGTTCTATGAAAACTTCAATACTTACTATTTATGAAGCATTTAAAGGGAGGTTAATACTGTGGGATCATTAGTTTCAATAGTAATTAATATGTGTTTTCTGCTGGCATGAAAATTATAGTAACCGTTAAGAGGCACACACTGGAACAACATATCAGATACAATATTTGCACTCTCTGAGTTACTTTTAGAATATGGATAGTGTTTCAGAAGTCATTTATCTTCCCAGTCACATATCTAGAACAAGAATTTTTCATACAGACCCTCAGAGAAAGCTGACAAGCTGGATTTTCAGCCCCTACAGGCATTGCCAACCAGCCCCATGACTTGATTCTTCTCACAAATCATAGCCAGGTCCCAGTTATGTTCCTGAATCACTGGGCTGAGCACAACAGAAAAGCTTCCCCAGGACATTTTTTGTTTTTAAAAGATATTATATCAAATTTTTCTTCTGAATATTCAGCACTCCCACTGAAATCAATGACAACTAGAAGCAGTTAGCAATTCCAAGGACTATGCTCTGCTTGCTAAATACTCTCGTACTGTTACAGATTACAGCATTATTTTTTTGTTACAAAGAAGCCAAAATTCATCCAGAAGTTTTTTTTCTCTCTTCAGTCTAAATCACTTTTCAAGATTAGAATTCTCCTTAATAGCATTTATTTCATTTTTCTAGAGCTAGAGTTAAAATATCTCCTTCTTTTTGAAAGTCTTATGATAGGCCTCTTAGTCTGCAATTACTGCTATTCATATATTCAACTATTTATCATGCAAACAGCCTGCTTTTGCAGTAGGTATCCATTTGATTTCTCTGCTTATATTCATCTGTATGTTTTGTGTCCATAGTTAATCAGCAGGGATATCACTTAGAATTTGCCCCTTTGGGGCAAGAACTGTTTTATGTCTAAAGTTAAGCTTATGGCGAACTCTGCTAGGTCTTGGAAGAAGGACTATGCATGCAGTGATGTTGAATTTAATCAGATTCCTGTGGGCAGATCCTGTACAATGTCTACATCATTTTGAATCAGAATTTGCAACAGTCAAACAATTACTAAGAAATAACACTTGAGAAATTTTTTAGCACTGAGTCAATATTCAGGTAGACCACAGGGCCTGATTTAATCTAATAGAAATTAGATTTAATGGATGACTGGTTGCAGGTCACAGGGACCTCAGTATCAGATTCACCAGGCAAGACATACCGTGTGCCTCAAAGGGATAAATGTCTTAGCTGCAATCTGCTTACTAGGTGTACTGTGATAAAATCTGTGACCCAAAACACAGCCTTTATGCACAGGCCAGTTTTAAGTGCTGCAGGATTGTCACACTGCTGAGGTAGTTCCAGGAAT
Organism: Illadopsis cleaveri; assembly: GCA_013399915.1. NCBI lineage: Eukaryota > Metazoa > Chordata > Aves > Passeriformes > Timaliidae > Illadopsis > Illadopsis cleaveri. The sequence continues at coordinate 457,766 of VXBB01003043.1, read as the reverse complement.
AACAGTGTCACAGAACCAGAGTATTCCATTCATGCTTTGAACTGCAAGGGAACACGCAGGGCACACGTACCACAGCTCCTGCAAATGCTGGTGTTCTTGCCCTTTTTGCAATAGGCTGAAGTTGCTGAAAGCCCTCAGGACCTGGGCTGTGGCTTGTCACAGCATAGAAAAGGTGTCCCACTGAGTCTCTGTATGTAAACTCAGAACTAGAGACTGTAGTAGACTCTGTACCTCACCTTTCAGCCCACAAACCACTCTTCCTAGGAAAAACATTTTCCTTTAACTGCTGTAGCTGTTCTAGGGCAGTGAAGGGAAAAATCAGCTCGCTGTTTTTCTGGTGGGAACAAGCAGAGATTTTAAAACAAGGGTCTAGAACACTGAAGACTTTGCCAATTGGAGGCCACCACTGGGAAAGGCCTGTTAAAACCATCCTGCAGCCATGCAATCAGTGCGTATACAAAAAAAAATCCCCACAACAAATTTCCCCCTCCTATTTAGAGTGCTAGGTTGTGGGGGTTTGGGTACTTTTAATTTTTTTTTTTTTTAAGAATTACAGTGATTACATTAATTTATATCAAACATTATCCTTTAAATCATTTTTAGTGTTTGTCTTTAGGTCCAACGAGCATGTATATTTCACTATCTTAATATTAATTTAATTTTAAATTTAAAAAATACTGTAAGCAAGTTTGCTAACAAATTATTCTTATCAGACACAGAGTCACCAAACAATATTTTGTCTAAGAGACAGTTCTTGTTGTTTCTTGTGCTTACACATATTGTTGCCAGAGTGAACTGCCCCTTACTGGCTGATAGGCTCAGAAACGCTATCCAGTCCATGGACAGTCCCACCCAAAATGAGAATTCAGGCCCATCACTGATATATCAAGGAATCATATAGAATTAAGAGTTGAAATTTTACATGGCAGAGTTGTGGCCTATCCCTTTCATCCCACTGATTTTTTTTTTATAGGAATCTTCAGGTTCATAACATGTCTTCATAGCTCATTAGTCATGGTATATGTCACTTGGCAGGGGCTGGATAGGAAACAAGTGGTTGGAAACAAGCTGAAATAAGAAAACAGTAAGAGCTTTTTCAGGTGGATTCATGCCTTGATTCTTCGATACATTTCTGTGAAAGTAAGGACAAAGTGAGAAGCTCAGCAGACTGGAGAACAGCAAGGTCACAGACCTTGACACAATATACAGTCATGCAAAATATATATGGCAGCTGATATTTGGATAGAATGACAGGGTTGCCAGAGCGGTATAAAAAAAGCTGTGAACATTTATTCTTTTTTGTAGTCCAGAAGATGATTAGCTGAGTGCTGAACAGATAGAACTGGTGGCTGGTATCAATTGCCATTTAATACTGCTCGTCAGCTTAAGATGATGCACATTCAGCTGCTTCATCATAAGTACTTTGTTGTCTTATAGGCAAACTCTTTCTCATCACCCCTGCAGCTTTGTTTTCTGAGTTTGTTTCCCTTCTCAGTGCCCTGTTTCCCCACACAGCAGCACCACTCCTGTTTCTTGAGCTTTTCTTGGCTTCCTATTTCAAACCTCCACCAGTAAAATTCATAGCACCTGCATGTTCCATCAGTCCCATCAACAGCCTTCTCACTGTTCCAGAGAAGAAAATAAAATGCAGAGTGACTGTCCCATAAATCACAATTCCGTATGGTGCACTTTCATGTTAATTGTAGGGAGCAACAGTAAACTTGCCTGAGAAGATATTCCTCTATTGCAGCTCATACACTTCTCTGACTGCTGTGAACCTCATACATAAGCTTCTCCTGGTTGAAACAGTTTACTTCACAAAATAGCTTGGCATTTCCACTCATTCCAAAAGTTAGCCCACCCATCATCTTCAGCAAGGCCAACAATTGCTCACAGGTCAAGCAGCCTCCAGATATTACAGCACTATCATTGTTGGTTGCATTAATAATCAGTCTATCCTTGTGTAGGAGAGATGAGTTCCCTTTTACAATGACTTTAAAACAAGTTGTTTGATTGAAGCAAGACATAGGTGTGTTTTCAGAGACAAGAGAACAAATATGTGACAGGCGTCAGTCATGTTACTTAATGCACTGCTGGAAAGAAACACACTTGAATGCTACAGGATAATAGTTTCACAAAGACATCCAGAAGAATATTAAGCAGAGCATGCATAATGGACCCACAGACAACCATTTAGACAGATGCAATTAGTAATCAGAGTTGTAAAGTAAACTTTCAGGACAACATGGCTTATCATTTGAAGGGTAAAGACATACATTTTCTGGTTGCCTATCTTCTTTATTTACTGCTTGGTCGTTGAGCCATTTGTTTCCAGGGAAAGCTTGTGAGAATGCTGACAAAGTTGGGACAAACCAACAAGCCCTACAGTCAAGCATCCTCTGACACCAGTGCAGGGAGGTAAACAAGAGACAAGACTTAGAATCATTTCCCTTGCACCTTACCATGGTCTCAGTTTTACTTTTTGGACCTTCTGTCACCAGAGCCTCATGCCTTATTCATTTCTCTACCATGCCAGGTATAATCCACCAAAAACAGATTTAGCTCATTTTAAATCAGCTTGGCTTCGCCCAAGAAGCCTTTCCTGTCTTTCCTTCTCTGTCACTGTACTCATCCTTGAGCAAGCAAAATGTTGAACAGTGAAGCAAATATTAGTTAGTGGTTTCTGGGCTGGTAGAACAAAGACTGCAGTAATACCTGTCTTTACATAAAATATGTCGCTGGCAACAATAGAGAGGGAGAAGACATAGCTACTGCTTGCCAGAGGGTACCAATTTTTGCAAAAGGCAAACATAAACCAGGCAACACCTCACACCACCTTCTGTGAATGGGAGCATTTGCTGGTTGCCAACCTCTAGATCTATTTTAACTGCTTGAGGCTTTGAATAGATATTTGATTCTCTTTGGACAGACACCTAATTAAACTACTACTGAAATGTATTTGGTCAATTAGGGAGAGATTTAAGACAGACACTAGGAAGTGTTTATCTGATATTTTTATTCCCTAGTGATTGTACAGGTCTATTATGGCTCTTAAGAGAAAGTGGTAGCAAGAAATGCAATATCATTTTATCAGCAGAGATATCAGCAGTGCTCAGATAAAGTCCTTGTCTTCAATAGCCTATACACTGACACTTTCTTTTATAATGACTTTTACAAAGTGAATTCATGCAAAAGCTTTATTCTCAGGCTGTGTCAGTAGCACAAAACCCACACAGGGTATCTGCTTCTTTTACTCTGGATGTGTATGAGGAAAGAGAAAAAAAGATTGCTAAATTTGCTCTCTATTTTCCAGAAAACACTTTTGTACCTGATTCTCTGAAAGGCTTCAGGTTGTCAAATATAAAATGAAAGAAGTACTCCTTCTACTTTCATTAGAACTTCTTATCTAATGACAAAATTATTAAGTCAGAGCATAGTCAGCTGTTCAACAAAGTGCTCAGCAAAATAGAATTCAAAAATGAGTGTCTATGCGGAATTCTTGTTACAGACACAAGCACTGTTTGTTGTTGACATGCTTCCCATAACAAGATTATAAAAAACAAATATTTAAAACTTAGCAGTTTCTGGAACAGACAGCATAATGTGCCCAAATTGTGGTGTAAGCTTAAAGACTTGCAGGAACTGCAAGAGCCCTGCTGGACAATGGACTTCAGTCATCATAAATCATCTTAAGGATATTATTTTCCATAATCTTGGAGGCATTTAAGTACAATCACATTACAGTAAACTCTTCCTTTCTCATCATGCAGAGTGTGAATGTAACTTGCAGGGTGAATCTTCTCCAGGGACTGTGCAGTGAATAAAGCTGTTGTCAATCAGTTTTGTCTCACATGTTGAAGAAGCTGGAGAGTAAAAAGAATGTAGAAAACACAAGGGCAGAGTCATGGTTAACAAAGTTACTGATGAATAACAGTATTCTTTCTGCAAAGTTCAAGTTTCAGAAATCAAACTCCCATTTTGGACAATTTCTTGAGACTCTGGGAATTAGTTCCATTTATTAGCCTTTGTTATGCCAGTTCTATGGCTGTAAAGTTGCATGTCTTTGGGATTTCCTGCTCTCCACAGGCTGCATTTCACTACATTTGTACAGACCTAGTGGAATTTTATTGCCCAGAAGTCATAAAATGTTTTATTGCATGTGCAGTTTTACACACACAAACTCCAAAGAAGTTATGAATAACAACCATTTTTTAAATTAAATTCTCTGAAAATCCAGATAAAATTGATAACCCCTGCTACTTTCAATAAGTTAAATTCTGTAAGATTTCACAGACGTTATTTCCATTCTTTTCCACCTATACATGCTGTTCTGTCTTTCCCTAATGATAAAAAATAGAGTAACAGGATAGAAAGAAAATTTGGTGATTTTCTTGAATCTGCAGGTTACACTGCCCATAATGGAAGGCCTTCATTCATGATATATAAGAAGTCTTCCCCCCTCCCACCAGTAAAGTTTCCCAGTGCAAGTCCACTGAAATTAATGGAATGAGCCCTGTTGTTTTTAAATAGGCTTTGAGTAGGGGTTCTCAGTGGTTTTTTATTGGCTGGGTTTATTCTGTTTTTCTTTGTTGTATTCATACATAATTCCTTGGAATAATATGAGCAATTTTTACCTTTCACTGCTCTCTACATTTCTTCAAATTCCAATGCAGTGCATTTGCTACAAATGCAGATATCTTTTTCTTAGCTCCGTTTAATGTTCTGCCTCTGCATTTGAGCAGACTACTTCGTCAGGTCAGTGAATTTGGTACAACGAGGAGACAATTTGTTGCCTCCTTCTGGGGTCCCCAAAGACATCAATTAACTCAAAGCACGAGTTCTGACAGCACAAACAGGAAGAGTTAACCCCCCACAGTTATTCTTTATATTAGTCAATCCACCCTCCTCATTCCTTCCGTCCCTCTTCATTTTCCTTTCTAATGAACAGGGACAGATACCACTTTCTACTGAGATACTTCCACTACAATGACATCTCCCTGGCTCTCCCCAGGTGATTTACTTCTCAAGCAGTGCCCACTTATTGATCTCTTCTGTGACAAATTTCAACACATGCACAGTCCTTGCAAACATTTCTGGAGATGCTGTTCAAATAGGAGGATTATTTTTATGCAATATATTTCAAAAAACGGTTCCTGGTATAGAATCACTTTCAATAAACTGTGCAAGAATTAATCTCCTAACAAGTTAACAAGAATTACTGATGAAATTCTTACCTTTATTGTTGTTTAAATATGTCTGTATAAAGTTTCATTTACATTGATATTCTTCTGAACTTGATCTCAGGAAAAAAATTTTAATTTTTTTTTAAACCACAAAAACTTGTTGCTTTCTGATAGAGTATCTAGAACTAGAACTATTTCAGTTTAAAAACTGATGGCAAATATGAAGATGTTTTGTAGTTAAAAAGGGCAGGTAAAAATTACTTTGCAAGGAAGCCACCCATAATAAAATATTTTCTGAGAAATAAGCATGTAATCCCTTTGTTTACATACACTAAAAGTTCTTGCCAGTTCACTCTGACCAAGTTGCAGACAAGAATGGCTTGGGAAGAATATTATTATGGCAGTGTTATGTATGGTAAGTGTTAGGGCCAAATACTGAAATTAGAGTTGAAAATAAATCATAATTTAGCCTCAGAAAAGCACCATCAGTCACATTTTGTATCTTTTTCTTTACCAAACAGTGGCTAGTGACTTTACAAGATCTGGTATAATGTCTTTCCCTACGGTGGCACTGAATGCTACTAATCCCCGATTCCTGCTGCAAACACATAACCTGAAGTATGGCCTTTTCCAAAATACCTCACACACAACTCTGGGTTTTGTTATCAAGAAGAAATTTTCCACAAATTGTTCCTGAAGTTTTCCTAATGGTATCAGCATCTTTTTTCCCTGGAGAGCCCAGACCTTTGATAGCCTGACCCTACTTCATGGCACCTGGCTGCCAGAAAAAGCATCATTTGAATCAAATTTCACCTGGAACAATTTATACAAGCTGGATACAATATTCTTTTTATCACTGCTTTCTGCATTGCTATATCTTGTGTTGCCACTGACCCATCAGAAACCTTGATCTTCCTAAAAGCAAAATTTTGCTTTCCCAGCAAAGAGCATTCAGATGGTGGTGCCTTCTACAGCACCAGCACTCCATGTTCTTTAATTCTTTCCTTTCAAATGCTCCTTCTCATCTAATTCTTCAGTAGAATTTCCTTTTAATGCTTCCTTATTTCTTCTAGCCACAAGCTGACCTTCTCCATCCTGCTTAGTCTTGCTTAGCTCCATACATGCTGCTTCTTTTCTACAAGCCCCACTGTACTTTATTACTCTGTTCTCCTCTCCCTCCCTTTACATAAACACTTAAAGAAGTAATTTCAGGTAATTTAGAAAGTCTTACTCTTCAGCTTCTTTAGTCTTTCTCTTATGAATAGTCCAACTGAATCAGTAGATCTTTTCACACAGCAAAACTAAGAGAATTTTTCCCCAAAAATATATCTTCTCTGAAATGTTAGCCTAAACTTTTCTCCAGGAAAACAGACGTCCTTATAATTAACCAAACAAACAAACTATCCCAATATCCAAAATCTCCTCACAAATACTGTAAGAACTTTTCTCTCTATTTAGCAACAAGTTTCCATCTCATCAATTTAAAAAATCGAGTTTTTTCTTGAGAAGACTAGTTATAAATAGCTGAAATTAAAACTAATTACTTATGTCAGAGTTGTTTGGATTTTTGTTTCTTTCTTTGTTTTAATATTGGCTTCATTTTATTTAGATTGTGGTTTATCCTGATTTAAATTGTTAAGAAATTTTACACATCTTGAGAAATTACCCCTGATCTGCAGACCTCATCTGAAAACAAATACAGCAATCTGGCAGCTAGAGCAATATAAACCATGAGAGGTTTTTACCCTTCACCCTCCCCATTTGTATTGTAATCATATGTGTCTTTAAATCATTACCAACATTTTCTATTTGAAATTCTGTTAATGTTTCTAGGTTACTATTGGTAAAATGTCTGACTGGAAGATATTTTACAAAGCTTATAATATACAATATATATACAAAGCTTATATTGGGCAAGTTTTGGGCATCATCTACTTTTACTTAAAGCAAAAAAATAGTGCAGCATTTTGGTTCAAAACTTCCTTTTAAATTTGATTATTGGCAGCTAATTTTTTAAATGTCCTCACACCCTGAATTCCTCAAATAGGAATTCCTTCAGTTCATAAATTTAAAACTTCTAACAGTTTAAGGGAAGCTTGCACAGATCTCCCAGTCTGTGTAATAGAGGCAGTCTGTTTCTATTTCCTTGCAGGGCCATTTAAGGAGAAAGGCAAACAGGAGGCTGTCAAAAGACCAAAGGTTTCTGCTCACTGTGTGTCACAAAGGGAGCAAAATGTAAAAGTGGAGCTGCACTTTCTCCCAAACTTATTTTACAGTCTGAGCCTCTGCAGGAAACACGTGTCCTTTTGCAACGCTCCTTGTCTCTACAGCCTGCGAATGGCAGCAGGCCACAGCTCCCTCTGAATTTCACATTTACCACTGAACTGAGTGGGAAAATTTCTAAGACGCTGCCAGCACCCATTGAAATGTGCTGCTAGCCCTGTCCAGAAACACACACACCAACCTACCCAGGCCATTCACAAGCAAGCAGAAGCAACAATGGCAATGAGTGACTGTCACTGAAGTAATTAAGGAAAGCAGGTATAAAGCACTCCAACAGGGAATTGTGCAATTTGAATGTGATTTGCTCTCAAGAAATCCAGTTTAGACACATCTGCTTTGAACTTTATGTGACCTTTGTGACCTATATCTGTTAGGTGGGAAGGTTCAAGAAGAGAGGAAGAGATTGTACTTCCTCCTTCCTGTCACTCCAAAAATGACACATGATTCATTTATCTTTAGTACTTCTGACATCCACAGCAACTAAATAATGCAAGAATTGAGCAAGTTTTAATGAACTTTGAAAAGTTTAAGATTTGGGTATAGATTCAGGAGGATCCTGTATTCAAACTTGATTTCTCCTCTGAAATTTACACCAACACTTTAACTTGCATACACACTCAGTTAAGCTTTGCATTGCAACAAATAAAATTAATCACAGCTGAGGAACTGAGTAAAACTTGCCACAGAGGGCCCAGTGTAAATAAAGTAATCACTTTACACATCCTGTCTCCCTTGTCATTTAAACAAAATAACTGAAAACTTTGAGGTGAAAAATATTCACGTATCAGACCATAACAAATTATAAGAGCACTTTGCAGGAGCTGAGATATGTAACACTAATGAGAATGTGGATAAAGAAGAGCAGCACCACAGTGACTTGCCCTGCTGCCTCGGGCTGGCAGACATCCCCTCAGACCTGCAGTTCAGCTTGTGTCTACAAGAAAAGTGCAGGGAGGGAGCAGAAGCAGGACTGTGGGAGAGAGGCAACAATATAGGAACGGGGAGAGAGTGGGAGGGTGATGGCAAAAGCCCAAGGAATGGTGGGAGTGGGAATGGAAATGGAAATGAGGGAGAGAAGAAAGCAATTGCCAGGAGATCCACATAAAGCAGGTTGTGAATTACAGGGTTACGCATGGTAAGCCATCTGTCACTTCTCCTCAGGCAAGGATACTTGTTTGGTAGTGAGATGGATAACACTTGGCTGTGTTTCCATAGCAAGCATTCCCTTACTCCAAGAGTAACCAAATTTTAACTGGGACAATCCCACTGCTTTTGAAGATGCATGGGAGGGCCATATGCTTTGATCAAAGCTATCTACACTACCAAAATCACAAAGAAGATGTCAAAGCACATCACTAGACATCCAGACTGCCTGTCACAGTCCAGTCAGCACATTCGTTCTCCATCCAAGACAGTCACAGACTCATCACATGATTGGCCCTGTGTCTGAAAAAGCACAATCTTTTGATTTGTCAGTTTACTTCCTTCCCCACATAAGGGCATCACTTTGATAGAATCTCCGTTCTTATTATCAGATCTCCTACAGTTTAGATGTTTGCCAAACTTTACTCTCATTATTTTTTTCTTCTTATGGAGCCATCCTTCTTTTCTGGTATTTATATCATCTGCTGATTTTGGCTGGGGTAGAATTAATTGTCTCCACAGTGGCTAGTATGGGACTATGTTTTGAACAGTGTTGATAATACAGAGATGTTTTTGTTATTGCTGAGCAGGGCTTGCACAGAGCCACAGCTCTGCTTTTCATACTGTCATGCTGGAGAGGAAGTTGGGGGGGCACGGGAGGTTGGGAGGAGACTCAGCTGAGACAGGTGATCCAAACTGACCAGAGGAATATTTCAGACCATGTGGCATCATGCTATATACATAACGTGGGGGGACAAAGGAGAAAGAGAAGGAGTTGTTCTGGATTCAGAAAGGGGGGATCTGGTACCAGTCAGCAGGCGGTGAGCAATTGTATCGTTCATCACTTGGGTTTCCCTTTTTATTACCATTATTATTATGATAATTTACCATTATTACTGTATTTTACTTTATTTTCAATTATTAAACTGTTCTTATCTCAACCTACAAATTTTACTTTGATTCTCCTCCCCATTCCAGCAGGTTTGGTGGGGAAGAGTGGGGGGTTTGAGCAAACAGCTGCAGGGTGCTTAATTTCCAGCTGGGCTTAAACGCCAATTGCTATCACTTAGAAAAGCCCTGGCCAAGGATAGAAATCCCACTGCTACTGATCTTCTCCAAACAGAATCAAAAAGTGAATTCCTTCCCCTAAAAGCAAACACTGTTGATGTATCCCTGTTTTTAGGGAGATTTCAACTGGCCAAGCAGAGCTCTGCATTTGCTTTTTTTTTATTTTTCTTCTTGTTTTTTCTTGGGNTCTCCGTTCTTATTATCAGATCTCCTACAGTTTAGATGTTTGCCAAACTTTACTCTCATTATTTTTTTCTTCTTATGGAGCCATCCTTCTTTTCTGGTATTTATATCATCTGCTGATTTTGGCTGGGGTAGAATTAATTGTCTCCACAGTGGCTAGTATGGGACTATGTTTTGAACAGTGTTGATAATACAGAGATGTTTTTGTTATTGCTGAGCAGGGCTTGCACAGAGCCACAGCTCTGCTTTTCATACTGTCATGCTGGAGAGGAAGTTGGAGGGGCACGGGAGGTTGGGAGGAGACTCAGCTGAGACAGGTGATCCAAACTGACCAGAGGAATATTTCAGACCATGTGGCATCATGCTATATACATAACGTGGGGGGACAAAGGAGAAAGAGAAGGAGTTGTTCTGGATTCAGAAAGGGGGGATCTGGTACCAGTCAGCAGGCGGTGAGCAATTGTATCGTTCATCACTTGGGTTTCNGTTGTTGGTTTGGAGGTTTTTTTTTGGTTGTTGTTTTTTTTTTTTTGGTTGGTTTTTGTTTGTTTTTTTGTTTTGCTTTGTTTAGTGATAGTATATTATCTGTTAGAAGGGACATACAAGGCCATTGGGTTCAAACACTGCTTAAAACAAGGCTAACTTCAAAGCTAGATTGGGAGTCCTATGGTCTCGTCCAGCTGCGTTTTCCATACCTCAAAGGATGGAGATTGCACAGCCTTTCTGGGCAGCCTTTCCGATGTCAAATCAACCTCCCTGGGAGGAATCACTTTTCTTCAGAGGAATTTCCCTTGTTTCAACTTGGGTCCACTGCCTCTTGTTCTACTGTGCACCTGCAAAAAGAGTCTGGCTTCATCTTTTCTGTAACAGAGATGAAGACAGAAAATGGACCTCTTTTTAGCCATCTCTTTTCCAGCCTGCAGAAATGCAGCCTCAGATTCTCAGATCTCTCAGATTCTCCTCATATGTCATCTGCTCAATGCAAATGTTTGCATTTTCCTAATCTGTCAAATCTTAATGGAATATTTTCATGCTTTAAAACTATGGGTCCTAGAGGACGTATCACAGTGGGTAATCCTGACAGAAATGCAATGAGCAATCAAATTCTGGCAAGGCCCTAAGAATCCCTCTCTCTGGTGAGGCAAGGGTTTCACTCTGAGAGCCTATCATACAATTTAAGACAAAAAGACACCCAGGCCTTTTTGTTTTCTGGCACAATTGTTTTCCCAGACCTTGCTATCACTGAAATTTATCTTGATTTCCCGCGAAGGGTACTGATTTAAAATGTCTGCATTCCAAATCTGATTACCACCTGTGCTGTTGTTTTCACTACCATATTTGCAGTGGCTTATTCCTCAACACTATGATTTGATCTTACCCTCAAAATATGCAATACTGCACCCAGGCAACTACCTTGGAAAAAATCAATTACTACACATGCATGCACAAACTCAGTAGCTTTTCTTTTGATGATACACCACACTGCAGATTGCATATACAAGGGCAGATTGAGCTTTTAAGAACATAAAAGCACTTAGAGGACTTCACTGTTTAACAGACACAGACTAATCTCTTCCTCTCTGACAGTCAGGCTTCAGAGTTCACCGTGTGTGCATACAGATACAAGATAATGAACAGATACTTATTCTATACAGAATTCAACAGTAGAATGGAAAATTCTCCCATTTCTACTGTGAAATTTCAGATATTTTGCTGCAGTAAGATAAATTGTTACCCTATATAACTGTAGCTATTCTATCTAGTATTCTTTCCTACAACTGAATTGTGTCTCTTTCATTATAAGCCATTTACAGTCTTGTGAAAGATGTGCCTTTTCAGTCCTCCCTTTCTCCTTAAACATAACACAACAGTGCAACTAAATGTTTGACCATTCACTGCACATACATGTCTATCTCTTTGCACAGAAATTGAAAGATGCTTCTTACAATTTGAAACATTTTCACAACGACTCATTTTGGTCTTCTAATCAAACAAGAGAGTGTGCTTTATCATTTAATTTATTCTCAGTGCTTGAAATGAGCCAGCTGCTTAAAGGGAAGTTTGTTGACTTTCACCTAAATTCCTATCTGCATTAGATGACTAGTAGTATTATAACAAATAAACAACTTAATAAACACAAAAAATGCTTATCTAAATGTAGTTAGTGAGAGTTATTGAACCAATCATTTACCCTTAGTTTTCTGAAAAAGATAAAACTATGTTATCTCACTTAAGTCACCAGGGAAATTAAATTCTCCACTATCAAATCTCTTGGCAAGTCCACTCCCATTGAATGGGTGCTTGTACCTCCTTTGATTATCTCCTTTCTGTAGATACCTAGAACAACCACTCAATGACCTTTCTTACTAATTTTACTTTTGGAATGTAAGAAAGTTAGAGCACTGCTTTATTCTGCACTCTTTCACTTGTCCTTTACACAGAAAAAGAACTTCAAATCCTATAAATATTTGAGGTTTTCTCAGAACTTTTCTTTCACCACTGCCAATCATGGAGAATTAAATAGGTCTCATTTTGTGCCAATGTAGGCAGGATTAGGAATTCAGAGTCAGCAGCTCTAACTTCTCTGCTCAGACAAATGAGTCCCAGAAAGGTCCCAAAGAGGTTCAGAGTGATCCCGCTTGTGCAAAGTACTGTTGTTCATCAGATTTCCCCTTCTGTGAAACCTCCCAGACATATAATATGGGTTCTTATACAGATTTTCAGCATCAGTCAAAGTCATTCTCACTTGCATTGCAATGTTCAGGCCTTGGTTTACAGGGCTTTAGGTTTTTTAAACAATTGGGTTTAGTTTAAAAAAAAACACATGCACAAAAAAACCCCACCAATGCATGCCAGCCTGATGTTCACCTTCAGAGTCAGCTCATAAATCAGCAAGAACAAGATGGCACCAATTCTCTCCAGAAATCATTGTAATTCAGATTACCTAGGAAAGACATTTAAAACTTCTTATGTCACTGAGTTACTGTGTTCAGACAATAGTGCACCTACCTTAATCTTGGAATTTCTAACCAGAAATTTTTTCATCTCTCTGGTATTTTAAAAATAGAAAAATACAGCACTGGCTGTATAATCAAAGATATTTCTGAAATTGTAGTTTATTAAAAAGAGGAGTTTATAAATCCTAAAGACAATTGATTTTTCCCAGGAATTAATTTCATGCAAATGAAACTATTAACAAAAAACCCATGCTTTTTCACCAGCCAAGAGTCACAAAATGAGAAGCAGTTACCATCAGAAGTGAAACAAACACAAACTAGGTGGTGTGCATCTGGTTAAAAAATTTGAAACTGATCTCCATCAGGATATGACCAAGTCTTATTCATCACTTATTACTTCTTATTAATTCATTTACTGAATTATGCAACATAAAGAAAATCAAGGAACTCAGAAGGTATATCTAGTTTACCACAACAATATTTCAAATACTATTTATGCAGAATCTGAAGAGCTTGCCTGCAAACAGGTGCTTCCACACTGAGGGTAAGTATCCCTGAAGGTGATAGTAACTTAAACATCTCGTCTGAAGCAGACAGGTTTGTCTTGTTTTATAAAGATTAATATTAATGATGTTTTAGTTTAAATTATAATTATTTACTTGGATTTCTAAGCATTAACCATAGTTAAAACATTCTGATGATCAACCTTTAAACATTAGCACTCAAACGCCATCAAAATTGTCAGAAAGGCTTTTCTGATGTTCCTGTCTTTCTGTGGATCATCTCTTGCCTTTGGGTTCATCCAAAGGCAAGATGAGTTCATGGAGTTTAACCCTAAAATGGCTGCATTTGTGTTGAGCCATGAATGTGTTGTGAGGAGAGGGAAAATCAGGCTCTGTTAAAAAAATCAGCAATTAAAATTGCAGCAGCATGTAGAGAAGTGAATCTTTGTATCTGGCATCTTCCTCACACCAGATATTAAAAAACATTCTGTTCAACATCAGCAAGTGCAATGTCTCATTTATTTGAAGCCCAACTCTCCAACTACAATCCTTTTTCTGTCTCTGGCACATGCATACTGATGCCACAGGTTTCTACAAGTTACTTGCACAGATTGTCACAACAGATTTTTAATCTATAATAAAGAATGAGAAGTTTGTGTTGACTGAAAAGTAATGAAACTTTCTGTCAAGATAAATTTTACACATTAAATGTGCTCCGGGTTTAGATCAATGCAGATAGTGTCAAATGAAACAAAATACTACAAGGGAAGATTCACAAAAATTGATTGTGGCCAAAATACGCCCCAGCACTGTTAAGAGGTTTACTTCAGTAATATCTGTGGTCATTGACTAGATCAATGAAACTCATTCTTTCAACAGTATCCAATTATCAGTTTACCGTGGAGAGAGCTTTCTAATAAATCAGTATACTTTACATAAAAGTAGGCAAAGCTTCAATGAAACTTAATAGCAAAGTATAAAAATATTTTGGTTCCAGGAAACAGAGGTTTCTATCACACCCAAGAAAAAGACCATTACTTGCCTTATTTAAGGCTGGCCCATAGGTAGTAACATTTCAAGGCAGTAACTTTCTGTTGGCTCATTTATGGTTAGCAGGATAATAGAGTTTGATTAAGCACTTAGGACAGGTGATCAAAATGCTTCAATCATATTTACAGAATAAAGAAATAGCACACTCAGCGAGTACCAAACAATATAAATTCAGTCACAGTATCAGATATCAATTAAAAACCACTTTCCACAACACAAGTTCTGAAATGCTTTCTTACCAATATTACATGTCTCAGTTATGTGTTTTTCCATTTTCTTGGGTAAATAGGCAGCCAGTAACCATTTGAGCTTTACAGCAGAGCTGAGTAGAGTGGCAAACTTCAGGTCCTCCATAGCTACTCTTCTCTGTGCTCTCTAAGAGGCAATGACATGAAGAATCCCCAAAGCTTCATGCTGCCAGTAATAGATCAGAGACACAGATAAACTTGAGCACCACACAATCTGTAGCGTGTTTGTCACACCACTTCTGTAGAGCCAAGGTTTTCTAACTATCTCAGAGCTGGGAAGTCAAAAGAGAGAGAGATGAAGGACCAGATCCCAGAAAGATCTAAGGAAGATCAGTTTAGAAATCCCAGCTGACTGTCACATAAGACCAGGGGAAACCAAACATGGAAAGCATGCAGCACTGACAGCCAAAGGGTTGAGTCTCAGAAGATCCAAATTCACCCTGATTAGCTGAGGGATGGAAGGTTATCTAAAAGGAGATGTTATTTGAAAAAATATACCAGCAATTTTACCAATTCAATGTTGAATGAATAGTAGTAGTGATTATAGACAGAGAGAGGCCTGGAATGGGACAGATGTACCTGTGTCCAATCCATCTCCAGAAGCCTGAAGAGTGGTTAACAGAGTACAAAAGGCCATCAATGCCTCTTCTGCTCCTTGCAGAACATGCATATGTACATCCAGCACTACCTGGTCCATATTTTTACACCAATAAATCATATTCTGCTGTAATAATCTCATTGCTGCCATGGGTGCTGTCATTTACCCTTTAGTGTGCTCCAAAGCATTCTACAAAAGTGCAGATTGCATGAGATAAACTGCAGTGTCATTGCTGGTGTATTTGGCCCCTGCATTCACGGCAGGCCTGGTGCTGCTGCCAGGCTGGCTTCATTGCAGTGCTGGAATTACTAGGAGCAAATCAAAGGAAGGTGAGCCTGGCCACTGCTCTGTAAGGAGCAGAGCACTCTGAAAACACTCTCTGGTGCTGCACTGCACCGTTCTACCTGTCTGAGTTCTGTTTGCAGCACCAGGGGTGTCTGTGTAGGTTGTGCCACAAGCCCTGGGGGCATCTCCTGCATCACAGCAGCCACTGCATGAACTTGGATAAAAGAGCTGGAAAAGGCCAAACCCTAAAAGACAGTTGTTATTTTGTCTAGTGAATGGAGTGAATGCCAATTATTTAAAAACCTAACTGATCAATTAATATTGATTCTGCTTTGCTTCCTATTGATTACCAGGCTCAATGTAAGAGAGAAAAAGAAATTGTTCTCTTGTATCCTTGATCCTGAGGTATGGTTGCAGCAGCTTGGCATACAGCAGTAGGTTGTTCTTCATAAAATCTACACAGAATACAAATTCCTATTGACATCAGCACAAAAAAAGTCTGATAACTCCTTCATCACAGGTTTTATTGTACTGAAAAATTCCCCACAAAATATATTTCATTTTATGCGTATCAGAGGTGGTATATTTGAACAGAAAACTCCATGGATGTAGGAAGTACAAATTGCTGACGAAAAGTTATCAGTCTATCAGATACTGGAGTCAGTGAGTAATGAATACTAAGACTGGTAATAGAGGGGTATGATTTTTATTTTGTAGATAAGTTGAACTTACCCAAAAAAAGGGAGGATGGGGAGATGAGAATGGTGAACATCCTTTTCAATGGCAATAAATGCAGCAAGGTTCCCGTCCCCTTTCAGCAGCAGATTTTTGTTCTTCTGTGTATCTTTGTGACAAAACTACTGCTTTTTTTTTTTTTTAAAAAAA
>VXBB01003043.1:420858-441367 GCA_013399915.1 Illadopsis cleaveri | reverse complement strand
AAAAAGTGTTTTAATGCAGTGAGGTAAATAGATGAGAAGATGAGAGACCATAAAAGTTCACAAAAATCAGTTCTTTATCAAAGACAATGCAGCGAGGCATATTATGATCAGTGAGAAATGCATACAGGTTTTTTAGAGATGGTATAAGCTGATGAGTTTCTGGCCTAGGAAAACTCTCATGTAAGTTGAAAACCTCTGAACTTGATCTTCTAGTTATGGGAAGAACCCAATAAAGGCTCTGAGCCTGGTGTTCCACTGAGCTGGCAAACACACAATAGCTACCAGTGAATTTAGTCCCCTTGCAGCCTCTAAGCCAACACGTTGCCTTTGGTGTATCTAATTCCTTGGATTGCTCCTAGGAAAATTACTATTTTCAATAAGAAGGTAGATATTCCTATTTTCAATAAGCATTCAATGAGCATTTCAGTAAGCATTTCAATAAGCATTCCTACTTTCAATAAGCTCCTAAGTTTCTCCTAGGAAAATTCCTATTTTGGATTGCTCCTAGGAAAATTCCTAGTCCAACTCCAGCTTTGCTGGCTGCCACAGCAGCGTTAAACAAAGTCTAAATCACATTGTTGAACCTACCTGTGGACACACCGAAGTTTGAACTCGCATGAACCTGGACTTTAAACCTATAGAACACCTAGGCTGGACAAAGCCTTGTTATTTATTTCCAAATGTTGGAAACAAAATGGATACCTTGTGCTCTAGATAAAATACATTGACTTTGTGATTATAAACATTTACATAATGTTCACACAAAATATTCTGTGTCTTCCCACACAGAATAGGTGGGTATTTGTGGGACCCACCCACAGCTAATATAAAAATCTGTTCATACAGATACCTTTCTCATGAGCCTTAGAAAGGAGGTGAGTGGGGTATATGCACTTCTGCTGAGGCTTGGAGCAAGCTGCAGCTGTTCTGTGCTTCCCCCAGGACACATAGCAGTCCCTGGAAGGCTGAGCTCCTGTTCTGCAGCTGTGTCCTGGGCATGGAAAAGATGCACCCCCACCCTGGCACCCCAGACAGTTAGGGGGATAGAGATGAAAGTCAAGACACCTCAAATCTCTTGATTTCCCTTGAATCTGGGAGTATACAGAGCACTTTGTCTTAGAATTGGACTAATGATGACACAGTACTTTCAAAAAGTCCTGATGTATTTTAAATGCCTAAATATGAGCTTGTCTGATTATGTTGGAAAACCATCTAACCATCTAAAATCTCCTTTCTCTATATTATACTCATAACTGAAATAACAAAATATAGATAGAGATGTTCTCTGATAAACCTATTTTTTACATTTTAGCCCTAAACTCTTCTTTCACTTTCAGATGCTTGCATATACGTATTTTCATATTATAGTTTTCTATCTTCTTATATTTTTTCCTCACTGTTTCAGTTTCTCCACTTAAAAAGTAGCAATTATTTCAAATGCAATAACTTTTTCTCAATTTTGAAGCACAGCTCTGAGATATTCTCAAAACCATACTGTTCCATTGTCTCTATACACAAGATCCATTTATACACCGATAATTAGATTCCAACACTAAACCATCTTTTACCCTGCCTATTAAAAGTAAATTTATAACAGACTGATTATATCTCCCCTACCAGGTACAAGCAAACAAACGCAAATGAAAATGGTTTAAGTTAGTTTAAAACCAGCACCAAAATAATAAAAGGACTTAGAAAATAATTATTTCTGTTGAATTCTTATCTATTACTATGAGAAGCAAATTCACAACATCTATGAATCAGTATACAGACAGACATACAGACACAGATATTTAGCTCTCATTGGGAAGACATGAAGGGTCTCTTCCGTTTTGATCACTTACCAGCATTTCTATCTCATGCAGCATATTTTTCCTGTAAGACTTCTGTTAACAAGAACTTTAACAGATTTCTTCTCAGATGATGTAAGAAAATAGCCAGTTTTCATGTCTTCCTTATTAAGGCACTATTCACTACTTATAATTTTTGCTAAAAACTTCTTGTTATTGTTCATATTTCCATGCATGTAGCTTTATACAGTAGAGCTTTTTTTATCCAAGAATTCTAAGGTACTTATAAAATTAAATTAAAAATCACAGTGGTAACATGGACCTGAGATTTTGTGGAATGTGGGTTCTTACGTATATGTCTCAAGATGGGAAAACCAAATGATAACTTATGATTTTGGTTGTGAAGTAATTTAGTAAAAACCAAGTAACAGATATTTGTAATGACCTAGTCAGAACATAGCTAGGTGATACGCTGTTTCTAGTATCAATGCCCTGGATAATCCATGACTTGTGCAGTTACCTCCAGCAGCAACTAGTAACTGATATTCCCTGAGTCACTCACTCTGAAGTATTGAATACATTACTTCACAACCCTGACCTGCTATCACTTGTTTAAACCCTTGCTATAGTCAGAAGTAGAGCCTGAAAAGTCATTTGAAGATACAAAATGCAGAGTTCCTGGGGGGAGGATGTTATCTGTTCTGTCAGAATAATAATTGTAGCAATCATAATCCAGATATCTGAATTTCTGGTGTTAGAATGCAATTCTGGCTCTATGATGTGTAGGAACAGAGCAGGACACAAGCTCTTGAGGACTGGATCATACTCACAATTTTATAAGCTATTCAGTTACTTAAACATTTTGATGGAGGGAAAAGGTGGATGTGTAGCTCCAGAGACAGAAGAAAAGCAGATTTCAAGCTGCATATGAATTGGAAGTGCTGCACTTGACAGGGCTGAGTGTGTACCTTGGTCACTCTTTGGCTTAGAGCATTACACAGTTACATGCTGAAAATTCTCAACAGTGTTTAACTTTTAGCACTAAGGAAAAGGACTCATCTACTTGGGATCAGACTCTTGCAAACGGTTGACCAAAACCTTTGTGTACTTCACTATTACATAAGAAATGTTAGCTCTGTAATGAGTCATAGTCTGTACCCCACATGGATTCTCTGTTGTTTAATAATAGAATTTATACTACAGTCATTTTCTCTGTGGGGATTCTAATACATATCTTTTTTCCACTACATAAACACCTATTTTCATGAATTTCACTGGAAATTCATATAATTGAGCCATCTTTCATTGTTACATCTATTTCAAATTGATCAGTGAGTTAAAATTTTGGTTAAGGGAGTCTTTGGGCATCCTGGTAGAAGTGTCACATTAGCCTCATTTCCTTAAGAAGGCAGGTTAAAAATACACATAAACATCTTTCCCAGTATGTTACTGACCAAGAAACACTAAAGTCTAAAATAAATGCATCTCTGGATGGAATGAAATATGTTAGGATCAGCCTATTTAATTTGATTGTCTCTGTGTTTTGCTGCTGTTTCTACACGGCTACAGGACATGGCAGAATTGCATGACATGCTGATGCTCTGCTCCAGCACGTGAGGGGTGATTCAATAAAACACCACCAGAGATTCAATAACAACACTGGGCCTTGAATTCAGTTTCTGGCAAGAAATTAAAAAATTCCATGAACAGTTCCTTGTAACACATGCTACTATTTATAAAATATGTGATAATGCATCATCAGGGAAATGTTACTGATCTTACCTAGAAATAAAGTTGTTATTAGAATTTTTATAGTAGCTAGGGAGTTGTAGCAAGTGAGCTATACTATCAGTTGGCTTGCAAATATGTTTCATGTTCGTGTTCCTAAGGCTGCATCTACTACAGAATTAACTTTTATCATCAACGAAGTCATAGCCTTGCTTAGCGTTTGCAACACTTCAATACCTTATGTAGTTAGGTAATTATTACCAAAACTTAATGATCATCAGTTTCCATACTTCCCTCTTGCATTGCTACAAAAATAGTCTAGTGAAGGTAACAGTTGAAAAACCTTTGTATTGATACAGTGAGAAGACCTTGATAAAGTGAAATATGCTTGTGCCATGAGCCGAGAACAGAGAATTGGTAGAAGCATTACTGGGAAGAAGAAAATCAGATTAAATAATTAGTGTCAATTAGCCCAAGCAAATAATTCTATAAACAATTGGTCTCTAGTGCCCTGTTTAATTATGTGAGACTTTCATCGCTCCTTATCAAGTCTGCTTTGATTTATGTTAGACTCTTGAGCATCCCAGAAGTATAATTAATTATTGTCTTGTAAATAAACCTTTGATAATTAATGGTAGCAGAAAACAATACCATTATCTTTTTTAAACTATTCCACTATGGACCTATGAATACTAGAAAACTATTTTAGGTTTCAGGATAAAAGGGATTCACACTGCAGCAAGAAACATGACAGTTGTAACTAAAGGCAAACTTGTTAGTAACACACTAACTACAATTTTATTAAATAACCTATCGGTGTTACTACAGCCAGTGTACACCTTTGTAATCTGGCTTTAGTCTGTAATATCTGTTTTTCTTACATTCAATTCTAAATCCCCGTACTAAAAAAAATTAGACAGTTAATTATTTTCAAATGTAAGCAGCACGTACAATTTCTGCAAAAAAAAATTCATTGCTAAGATAAACTTCTCATTAAATGACAATGCTTTGAAAGTTATAGCACAGTCAATCCTTCCATGAAACAAGAATCTCAGCTAATCCCAGAACTACATGAAAACAAGTAAATATGAAGAGAATGGAAAATCACTTCAGTTGCTCAAATAAAGCGTAGTACATAACCTGAATTGTTCAATTTGAATTTGTAGGTGCATCTCCTGTACATCACTTGATCCTTTGATTCCTCTGTTTGATAGTTTTGTTGGAAAAATAAATGCAGTATCCTTTGCCTTGAGTAGATCCCCATAGCTAATGCAAGCAATGGCACAGCAAATAAATAGGCACTGAAGATCATAAGCTAATATAAATGTGTAGTAGATATTTTCTAAATTCATTGGGAACAAGGTGAATTTCAAAAATGCTAATAGCTGGTCCATACTGTGCCTTAAACCACTCATAGTATCAGTAGTACCATACTACTGGTATCAGTGAGGAGTATGTTACAAGGTTTTTTGGTCAGGTACTGCATGTTACACCATCACTGCACCTTAGCAGTTCTAGCACTGTTGGAGGCTTTTGAGTACATCAAAGAGTACTAAAATCTCAGCCATTTGAGATTTAGGAATACAGCCACGTGACCCACAATCTTGGTAATTTATTGCCCAGATGCTGTGGCTGCCTTTCCCTCTTTTAATTCAGATTTCTCTCCCACAAAGATTAGGGAAGATGAGCCTAAGGATGAACATAGGGAGGAAAAGTGGTGAGAGGAACAGCGCATTCTTCACTATTTCTATCCCAATATGGTCTAGAGCACAGAATGCATTCAGATGCCCAGCTGGACACTCCTGAAATTTTTGCTACAGCATAGTGGGGTACTAGTAGGCCATTGCATCTTTTTTTTTTTTTTTTACGAGCTGTCAAAATTGAGCTTGATTCCATCATTTCTACAAACCTTCTGCAAGAAGTGTAAGGATGTTATCATATTGTTCCTTTGCCTCCACTTTTACAGATTAAAGACCAGCTTCTCCTTGAAAGGCAAATTATCTAAGTCCCTGACCTTCATAACCTTCTGCTGGCACCTCTCCACTTTCTACATATGCTTTCAGAACTGGAGAACCCAAGTAGACAAATAATCCCAGTACAGCTTCATCAGTAACAAGCATAATGGGATAATAACTTCCCCTAATCTGCTGGCCTCAGTCCTTGCAGTATGGCTCAGATTCATTTTATTTGCAGTGAGTGCATACTGTTGGCTCATACTCAGCCTGGTGGCCACTGTTCAGGGGCCTCTTCAGCCATGCTGGCTCTCCTCATCTGCACTGATGCATGAGGTTACTCAGGACTCTGCACCTCTTGCTGAACTTCACAGATTTTATGTTGGTTCCATCCCTAAGTTTCTCAAGGTCCCTCTGGACTGAGACTCTCCTGTTTACCATGTTAACTAATCCTCCTAATTTGCTAAGAGCACCTTCTGTTATATCACTGTTGTTGATGATGAACACATTGAAATGAGTCAGCCCCATTTCAACATCATGGTGGTCTTTTTATTGTCAGCTGTTAACTAAACATGAAGTCATCGATAAATGCCTGTGGGCTCAACAGCCAAGACAAGACCAAGTGCTTTTAGCAGTCTCTTATAGCAGAGACCTGTGGGAGATGGCATAAAAACCTCACTAAATCCAAACTTTATATCCACCAGTCCTCCCAGCTTCACACAGCCAGTCATTCCATAATATCAAGGAATCAGGCTGGACAAGTTTGATCTGCTTGGCATTTGTGCTAGAAACTTCATCTCAACAGTCTAAAATCGTCTAAAACCTTCCTGGATTCCTTGCACAGTGCTATGCTGCCTTCCCAACAAATGTCCCTGCCGTTGAAATCCCAAGGAGGGTGAATATCTGCAATCAGAAGATTTCTGTAGCTGTTTGGAAAAGCCTTGTCCACTCCATCCTTCAGTTATCAGCTGTTTGGAAAGCTGTCAGGATTGATCTTATATGGAGATGCAGTACTGCACTGGGAATTGAAGAGGCCATTCTCTCCTAGGATTAGGACCTAATTCCTTTAATTCTGACTGCCTTGTTTAAAACCAACTTCCCAAAACAAAGAAATATCTAAGAAGTCAAGGAAAATCTAGACAATGAAGGAAGCATTCCCAGAATAAATTGTAAATGTTATACAAAAAAACAGAAAGGTCATAAAAAAGGGATTGGTATAAATGCAAATGCAGAGCCAACCCAAGCATGACAAAGTCTGGGAGACAACACTTCAGGTACAAGTTCAGAACACCGGGTTATGCAGAGAGTTAAAGCAGACAGCAGGCACAATGACATGTTAAATTACCCACATGATGTATAGCTTAATGAACCCCCTTGTGTTGATCATGCTTGGCATTAATCAAGAGCCATGAACAGATTCCCTTATTTTCTCAATGCTGCTCTGATAAACTGCAATTTCATTTAACCTTGGACAGGAACTTTAATAGCTTCCACGAGACAACTGTCAATACTTTCCCGGGTATACAGTGATTAAACTGCAACACAAGATGCATGTCATGAATTTTCTTCATTTGAAATTAGAATTTTCATTTTTAACAACCATTTGCATAAAATATGCTGAAAGTATGGAAATATGTAAAGACTTGCATGATCCTTAGATAGAAGCACATCAAGACAAAGGTTGTTTAAAACTAAAACAATTAACAACATATTAGTTAACATATTGAGTGCTTCAAACAACCTTATGTTTGTGAAACAAGACAACAAAAGAATAATCCAAAGAAGGGCTTGACAACGTCTCCTAAAGTTAGCTCATTATGCCTCAGATATTGGACATTACATGCTTCTTTAGCAAAGGCAATACATAGAGGATAAATGATTAGCAAAGGTGGATTGTTCCTCAACTTCAGTGGTTTCTAGAGACACCTTTGGGTGCTTCTTATTCTCTAAAAGCAATGCTTGTTACTTCCTGAGTCCAGCCTCTCTGCCTCAGAGGCACCATAGAAGAAAGAATTGCTAGAGTTACTGAGTGGACTAGATCCACTCAGTCTGCAGGTTACTAGTCCAGGCAAAGAGGACAAAAAATAAGACAAATACAGATTCAGCGCCTTTCCTAGGCAATCTGTTCTAACAGAGGTCTACAAACAACTCTTTTTTCACTACCTTCATTTAAAAGATATTTTCATTTGTTGCCGCTGATGACAGCAAGAGAACAAAACTGGATCACAAATGACTGAGAAATTTGTTATTTTTAATTCTTAAAAATCCTCCTTATAGTTATGGACTACAATTACAGGAACAACCAAACTACAAATGCCTCTGCTTAGACATCATCAGTTAATATTGCAATTTTTCCTGTGTGTTGCTTATTCTACAAAACCTGAATAATGCTACTATGGGAAAAAACCCCTGTTCTACACTTTCACAGATTGCACTGGTACCAGTCAAAAGCACTGCAAAGAGTACTGGTAGCAAACTGTTTGCAATAGCATCAGCTAAAATGCCCTGGTGTTGATTGATGTGGTACATTTAGCAGCAATGCACAAAACCCACACAAAATAAGAAATGGGTAGGAAGCAAACCTAGAAGGAGAATGATCCTATCAGGGTTGTGCACAAGCTAAGATCAGAGGTAGAAAGAAAAACCAGGAATAGGGTGACCAAGGTCGACATAAGCACATGATTTCATAGTTTATATTAAAAAACTGCATCTGTGAAGATAGGTAAAGGTAAAGTTTCCAAACCTTCAGAAAAGGATCATTACTGTCAGGCTAAAATGCTGTCTTGGAGAATTTCCATTTGTGCAAAATGCTTCATTTGCAGGTAGAAATGTAAAAAATTCTTCACTAAGAAGGAAAAGCAAAAAAAAGCAAAACATCCTGCTGCCCGTTAAAGGCAGAGCAGAATTACGGAGTAAGGTAGCACTGGAAATAGTTTACAGGGTTGGTGCCTGGAATGTGTACAACTTTTCAAGCACTGGCCCTGATTCAAGCAGAATATAAACAGTCTGAATCCCAGCTCAGACTGCTTTGAAACCATATTAAATCACCAGCCATACATACAGCTATCTCCCAGCCTAGGGTACAAAAGAATTGTTTTTTATAGTGTTACAACTATGAGGTAACAGTGGCAATTGATGACAGTAAGTCAAGCACTTTTTCAATATCTCAACAGGCCTTCATCACAAAATGGACTGTAGCTAAAGAGGGACTGGAAAACCCTGGGCAGTCACTACAGCTCTGGTGCAAAACCATTACGTGCTCACTGCACTACCCATTGGCACATAGGTGAACTCAACACACCAAAGAAACAAAAGAAAGGCAGTGGCAGTGTAAATGTGAACAAAGCAATTTTGATTTCCTAGGCTTTTTCTTTTCCCCACAGCTTCTTCATCATCTAAGCTTAAAGTTTACCCCTCCTACCAAGAAAAATGTGATTCTGTACTCTTTATGCTGAAAAAAGAAAGGCAGTCTGTGACTACCTGGAGACTTGATACTCTATTTAAAGGATTGTAATGACCTGGACAGCACTTAATATAAATTTAGAGACTGATGAAAGAATGCCTCATACTGCACTAGAACATGATTCACACATTCCCAGCCAAGACAGTTACAACTGTGTGCTCTGTTCTCTTGTATAACACATGCTACAGGAGTTCTCCCAACAATTTTAGTCCCAAGACACAACTTGTGATAAAGCTGTAGTGTACCTTAAGAAAAATATGCGGGTTTGATTTAATGTGTATAAAATTGACTGCATCCTTTGGCTGTATTTTCTACTGGTTAATTGTTCTACCAAATTTCTCAGAAATGTCCAGTTTGAAAACTGCTGACTTTGATTTCTGCCATGGAATCATGTTATACGTGGCTTTTTGTTCTGTTTTGTTTTTTTCAAGAATCTTCTTACCTCAGCTAATGCATTGCTATGCAGAGAGTTATAGACCACAGTCAAGTTGTTTCTTTACCTTTACTTTTTAAATCATCTGAACAGATAAAATTTCTTTGGGCTGCCACTTTAAAGAGCACTTTCCAAGTCTCCAATCATTCCTGCAGCTCTCTTCTGAACCTGCTCCAATTTTTCACCATCCCTTTAAAAAGTTAATATCTTAATGGGATGCAACATTCCTATAACAACATTGACAGGCAATTACAACTTACTAGTGATAGCCAAATCTAGATACCTCTCTAATATCAAAAACATAAATTAAACTAAGAGAAAAATGCAGATGAAGCTGACTTAGAAAGAGTTGCTTTTAAATATTTCTAAAGAAATCTTTTTACTGGCAATTTAGCATCCCATCACAGTACAGTAAAGCCAGGAATAAATATGTAAAAGTTTTAATTTAAAAAGAACAGCATGAGGCTTGAAGGCTGATTTAACAGATATTACCAAGCTCAATCACCTGATGTTAAGTTGGAAAACATTTCCTTGGTGCCAATAGGAAACACTGTTGGCTACAAAACTACGGCGTAACTAATGCTGTTAGATTTTACATTTATTGAAAAAGTAAGACTTCTGTTTGCTAACCTATACCATCTGACAAATCAAGATAGAGAATCAGGCCAAAAGAATGAGCAGTGAGCAAGAAAACTTGGAAGGCTTATTTCATCATGATGCCCTGTGTACTCCAGTTTGATGAAGACAAGAGCCTTGCAGTTAAGCCGTACATATTCTGAATAAGGAATCTTTAAATAAAAGGGAGCTTTTCCATTTTCTTTTTCAAATAGGAAATGCATTCCATATCCCATGACAAATCTAAGGAACTACAATAAATGCTTGCTGTGACAGCTGTAGGGCTACATGAATGTTTCTTTTCACAGAGATATGGGCTTTTTTGGGAGAGATTTTGTGATCTTTGGCTTTGCCCAAGTCTTCCAATTTATTTGGCTAAGATTATAAATTCAAAATCCCTGGATTATCTTGCCCCATATTTTTTCAAATGCATCTTGTGAAAGGCTGTCTACTGCGGTCTATAACCCTCTGCCTACATGGGTAGGAAAGTGGCAGATTCCACTGACCCTTCTGCACTTCTTATGGGGTCTCCATAGACACCAATTTTTTTACTCTGAAGGGACTGGTGGAAACATTGAGGGAACGGGTGAGAGACATTTGCATCCAAATGTTTCTAACCATAAAATAACCTCAAAGATTTGCAAGAGATCCCAATAGTGGGAAACTCTCCCTTCCCACCACAGCTCATAAAAGAAATACAGCAGGCACGTCCTGCCACCTGAATGTGCATACCTGAAATAAGATGGTTTCATGGTATCATATATTCAGGTCTCTTTGTGGGGAATTTCCAACAGGTTGAAATTTTTTTTTTTTTTTTTTTTTTTTTTTTTTTTTTTTTTTTTTGTTTTGTTTTTTGTTTTTGTTTTTTTTTTTGTTTTGTTTTTTTGCCATGTTAATGCTATTACTGGCTTTACACTTATGTACTCAATGAAACGAAGTGTATGGCTGGGAGATGAAGGTTTTGATTTATTGAGCTATGTCAGCCAAAGTTTAGAATTACATTTGTGCTGAGTTCATTCATGCTGTTAAAGAAAAGCTTTCCAGATTATCAGCAGAACAAGTATTAACTAGATAGTTACTCAAATCTCTAATGCACAAGAGAGGAGAAAGCTCAACATGATTTAAAGAAAAAAAAGTGAAACAAGAATTCATCTATTTAACGTGCCAGCACTCTTATTTCCAGCCAAAAGTCATTGACTAATACAAATATTAGAGTAAAATATTCCTGAAATTGAAGACAGAATCATCAATCCAGTCAATAGATGCAAATTACTAAGGTATTTTTGCAAACAGATGTTTGGAATAGCTTTTCACAGAAGAGAGATTTAAATAGAAAAGTATATAAGTCAAAATTACCTAGGTCAGCCTGTTTGCTGTTTAAAAGCATATTCTGAAGGTCAGATATTTTGATTACTAAAATATTGACAATATACATTTATACAGCACCAGTGATCTGAAAGAACGAAACCTCAAGGTGATTTAAAGATTGCATGTAAGCCTGAACATAGCTGTGAAGAAGCCTCAGAGGTGCATGGATGATGGACACAGGTAAATAAAGAGAGAGCTGGTAACAGTTTGTGCTTTGCTGCTAATTCTAGCTAGATCTAGAGCAAGATCCCACTGCAGGTATTCCATGTAAAATATACTTGCCTGCAGAAGAAGGTGAGAGGAGTAAGGCATTATATTAAAATCTTATGCTCTGCTTGAACTAGGGTCTTCATCTCATCAATAAAAGAGAAAAACACAGTGTCAGTGGGGGGAGAGACAGGGAAGGCAAGGTAAGGCAAAGCATGGCAAGGCAAGAAAATGTTAAACTCTGAAATTCCTGTATAATTCACATAAATATTCTGTGTGATTCCTTTGAATATCTTAAAAAACATTAAAATCGAAAGCCTTGGTGTTCATGCTCCTAATTGTTCAGCTGTTTTCCTCTGTGCAGACACACAGCTGTGGACAGGGGACACACCAACTCCTCTCACTACCTGCCAAGAAAAAGTTAGACTAAGCTATAACTTTTAGTTGATTCAAGGTCTGAACGGGACAGCACAATTCTGAGGTACTCTGGAGATCCTCTGATGGATGCTTTAGAGCATGACATCAACAATATATAATAACAGCATCAAAACAGCTGCCCATTGACCAGTGCTTTAATTTTATTATATTTTTTTCAACTGTAAGAACTAAATGGGAGAGGATGTACCCAGAACTTTCATGATTTGGTATACAACCAGTCTTAACAGAGAGAAACCATGTTGCAGAGTATTTGTAATTCAAATACTTATCTGGAGTTATTTATATTCTTGTCACTTTCCCCACCCCCAACTAACATGGAGTCAGATTCTATTCTCAGTTAGCCCAATGAAAGTCCACTGAAATCAATGGAATTACTCAGATTCACTCCAATGTAACGGAGAACAATGGCACTGAACATCACCATTGTGCTTTTGCACCTAAGCTGCTCCTTTAAAATATAAGTATTTGAGTAATTCCTGCTCTTTACTTTCAATGGAAATACATCTTCCAATTATTCCCCTGGAAATTTTAAGTGAGTAGCAATGTCCAGTATCTCTACAGATGCACTGTCGTTCAATGTGCTCAGTAAATAGTCTAAATTGACCTCCCTTCCCCCTCCCAGTACCTGGCTCCAATCACACTCAAATCATATTACTTATTATTCCTGCAATGAAAATCACCAAATACAGTAGGTAAAGATTTATTGTATCTCTTTAAGAAATAAATAATTCATTGAATACATTAGATGGAGTATTGTAGACTTTCCGAAAATCAACAAGATAGCTATTTCTCGCAACTGATATGGTTTAGAATGCTTTTAATCTTGGAGCGGATAATAAGTTATGCTTCTGAAAAAAAAAAAAAAGGGAGAAAACAGAGTTGTGTTAATAATCAATACTGCTTTCTCCTCAGAAATGTATGTATGTCCAGAAAAGCATTTAGAAGTGCAAGCAAAATTAAGAGCTGGCTTAAAACAATATGATTTAATATTTTAAATCTTCTTCTGACAAGGGATGATCCAGTTTTCTCTGAAATAGTCTTTGAGTTAGCATAAAAAGAAAATAAAACATGGAACAGGACTACATCTAGTTGGGAACCCAATATATTTGTTATGAAATCTGGGATAAAGTGAGAATAAAGAAGGGAGAGAATGAGATATTTTTAATTGTCATTACAAGACCGGTGAAACAAAATTTAAAATACCACTCTTGTTTTTTCCAGAACTCAAAGTGTAAAGTAATGGCAGGTTTAAAATGACTGGATTGTGGTTTGGTCACAAATGATAGAAGGCCAAAATGTCCACTGACTGCTCCAGGTCACTAGGAAAATCCATGCCTTTGATCTAAACATAAATGACATACTAAAAAATAGACCTACATCCTTGAGTGAGACAGAAGGAGCCAGCAGTCTTTTTTCTGTATTACAGAGGTCTTCAGCTGAGATCTTATCTAGAAATCTGGTCGTAATTCAGAACATGTTTAGTAAAGATTATTCATTTGTATCAGGTAGAATTTCTGAAAGATTGGGTTTACATCCAAAGGTACGTACAGTCAGTTTAATCTAACATCTCTGTCTTAGAATTTGATTGTCGTGGATGTTGCTACCTCATTACAAATGAGAAAGATATTCAGTCATGCTGAATGGAGATATTTATATGTAAATACAGGAATTTTTGCTTTGGCAATAACTTCATTTCTGGAATGGAGGTTTATGCAATTCTCCCAATGCTACATTAACCACCAAAAAATCTGATGCAAAGTAAAGCCAAAAGACAAGCCTGCTACTCTGTCCCTGAACACATTTAATGTCTCACTTCTACCCAGCAGCCACTACAAAACTACACAATCAGACAAAGAAGATGGTTTGAGCCAAACTTGCCCCTGGTGTTGGACCCTGGAAAATCAATGCATTTGTTCCCAGAGTGACCCAGACATAGATGCTTTATGTAAGTGGTCACTGGATTCACTGACACAGGAAACTTTTCATGTCTTCAGGAGGAAAACATGAAAATACAGAGATGATCACACAAAATATTTACATTGAAAGTATATTCGTGTTGCAAATTTAAACCCCCTCAACTTTAGAAAAATCAGAATTAAGCTTGCTTTTGCAACTTTAATTTGAGCTCGTTGCACATATGCATGACAATAAGTCTTTAACTGCAGACACATACATCATTCAGTTCATAGGATGGACGATGCTCCCCGAGTGAGCAGCTGTTCAATATTCCTTTTATTCTTATCACTCAATATGTGGCTCCATGCCTTCCTTACCGCACATCATTCAAACCCTGTGCAGAATACTGAATTATTAATATCTTCATGGGTGTTTCTGTAGCATTCTCTACGAGGGTTTCTGAATGCTTCCCAAATACTAATTAATTTACCTTTAAACCAAAGAAGTGAGATTGTACTATTAGACTCACTATATGGATGGTGAACTGAAGTGCTGAGCCATTAGGGCCAAGATTGATGAAAATGTCTACTAATTTGGGGTCTTCAATATGATGTGCTTAGAGCTAGATTTTCCAAGATGGTTAGCATTTTTATGGTATTTTATATGTCTAAAGCATAAGTCCCATTGATTTCAGCAACATCTGTGAGTGCTCAGCCCTTCTGTGAATCAGTCCTGAGAATATGAAGTTGTGCACTCAGGAAGTAAGGAATACACAAGTGCAATCCACCTGTAAAACTTTCACTTAAATCACATGAGGAATCTGAGTCTACAAAAGAGACAAAATCAGGATAGATGAGGGTTCATTTCTGGAGGCATGGTTCCAGAAGAATCCTTTTATCTATCATAACATAGTGCTGTTTTCACAAGAGAGCTTGCTGTCTCCCTGTTCTGGTTTCATATATGGCAGCTTTTCAATTTTTCATTATACTCAAGCAGATGACAGCCTTTTATGTTACGGTACCCCAGGAAGCCCCTGTGCCTGACAAAGTGTGCATGCCGTAGAAAAAAAAAACCCTAGAAACAAAATACTGTTCATTTTAAGACTGATAAATAGCATGAAAGAGGACACTCAGGGCTGGCAAGGAAAGCTTAATTCTCTCCATTTCTAATCTCTCAGTTGAATGCACAATCTTCAGAGTTTTTTGGATACTAATTTTTAGTATACCATTTTTAAATCCCTTTTTTTTTCAAAACTAAACAGGACTTTTGCTGTGTAGAGCAACACTGTTGCTCAGGGTGGCTCTTTGGCATGGCTCTTTGGCTTGGCTGTCACAACGTCACCTCCTATAAGGCAAGACAACATGGGGGCAACAGCAATGATGGTCATGGAGCTCCATATAAACCCATGGCAGGAGTGTACAAGGCATCCTGCCCATGGATTTGACAGCTGTTTGCTTTGCAGCCATAAAATCTTGAGGCAAATCTTGAGAGCAGTTTGTACTAATAGTGTGTCTTTCTCCATCTAGTATAGCACTTACGATCCTACATCTTCCTTTTTTAAGCCCATTTTGATGTATTCAAGAAAATAATTGTAAAATAATTCTTAAAAGTAGCTAAAATATGGTTGCTTATAAAATTAATTTTGGAATTGGTGAGATTTTAAATTTTGAATTTTTTTTCTTTAAACTATTTTAAAGTTTTAAGATTTAGAAGACCACTGGTATGGAAAATTTCACAGTTTTAATGGCAAAATTCCCAACATTATAAGGAGGATAAATACAGAGCCTTAAAATGGAAACTATTGAGCTTCCTCAACTTCAGAACTTTGGAAGAGGCAGAGGTTGGACAATGACAGTATATTTATTCCTTGTCAGATTCCAACTGTCTTCATTGCCTTCTTTTCTTACACTATTACTTGTATCCCTTTGGTTTAAAACAAAACAAAACAAAAAAGTATTTGCCCTGATAACTATTGAGCTCTTTTTTCTTTAGTTATTGTTTGGAGGGGTTTCTGGGGGTGGTAATAGGTTGGGGCTTTTTGTTGATAGATTCTCTTTATACATGGACATATTCCATATTTGGCTATTCTGTGATTTTACCCTATTCTGTAAATTGATTTCCTTTCAAGGAACATATGTCTTTTTCCCTAGGATGCATTTAATACCTATGCAGAGAGGCTGTCTGTGAATAAGGAAGGATTTGGCAGCTATAGCCACTGTACTCTGTTTCTCAGCAGCTCGTTGAAACACTAATGACTGATCTAATAAGCCAGAAGTATTAGAAGGTCAGAGTGAACAACATTGCTCAGTTTGACCTTCCATTATTTATGGTTTGTCACATCAACTATCAAAGCTCCAAGCCAGGAGCTGATAAGGAGCTGAATCATGAGCACAGGCATGACACTGCAACATTCTCACTTTGGGTGAATAGCAGCCCTGCCTTGTGGTGACCTGTGCAACCACCCATGACACATGTCCCCAGAGGTGGTCCCTGCCTGTTCACTATTTCATGTAGAAACTCTCTGTAAAGTTCAGCATTAACAATACAGTTGGCACTCAACTTTTGTTTTTCTTTTCCCTAAAAGGTCTAGACCCTCAAATAACCTTTGAGTCAAAGGCTCCTCTTTTTATAAGAGATCTATTTTCACACTGTTCAGACCATAATTTAATTATTAGTTAAATCGTGTGGTTTAGAAAAAAAAATAAAAATAGTCTTCAACTTGTAGGTAATAGCATCTTCTTCATCTGAGAGGAACCTCACCCCAGCAGCAAAATTTCTTGATAAAACAAAGACAGGGGTGGAGAGAGTGAATCAGTTCCTAAAATCAACTCCTGTCTGCATTTTAGCACGGAATAAAATGGACTGCATTAGGGTTGGAGCAATCCAGTGGGTGAGTGTTACAGTCCTCAGCATGTTAGTCTCTCAGTGGGATCTGAGAGACAGCAAGAGGACAGCTCATGGCTTATCTCCTACAGGCTGTGGGAAAATACGGATGCTAAAGGGTCTCAGAAACCACTCTGCAATCCAAGCCAGAAATGGATGCACACAACCATCCAAGTGTCAGATGTTTGGGTGTTGTGGACTTGTATGCAGATCAGGGTAACTACATTAAAAAGTGTTTTCCTTGTTACATTATATTTTATTCTGTCATGATGAGAATGAAAATGTCATTTTATCTGATTCTGATCTAATAAATGGCAATGTTGCTCCATACTTCAAGAGTGATTTTCTGGAAGCTGACAAAGTTACAGTATTGGTCAGACCATTAAAGGCTGCGAATTTTTCTCTACCTATTTCACATAATTAACAAATCATGATAACATACCTTTGAAGGTTGCAAATCCAAAGCACAAACTACATGTCATAAGTAATAAGGATTTTAAGTGTGATTCCTTTTCATAAGACAAAGCAAATGCTCTGAGTTGCTTCAGTGTCTATGTACTCATTAAATTCTTCCTAAGCTTATTAACTTTCAGGATCTGCTTCCTCGAAAAGATTTGCAGGGGGGACTCATGCAAAACATCCCCCAGGCTAGTTGCAATGTTTTTAACTCCTGCAATTTTATTTTGTTGCTATATTTGGTGCTTTTTCCAAGCTATAGATCCAGAAGAAAATGCTGTTGCAGAATTCACAGCTCTCACTAAAAATGCACACAATGAAAACAAATTCTATTCTGCACTGTTTCACAAATAAATAAATAAATAAATAAAAGGCATAAAATGAGTGTACACCCCAAACTCATAAACCAGAAGGAAAATGTAAAATATTTAGTCTCTATCGTCTCATGAGAAGGTCATGCAGAGTTGGCAATGGTTTGTTTGCCTTCTGTTACAAAGCACAGGAAAACTCCTATACACAGTGATCTGGAGAAAACTTACTGGAACATTTCTATTGGAAAATGAAATTTGCAGGTCAGGGTTGGCTTAGTTTACTTTCTACGTACGACAGCTGACAGGACTGTCTTTTCTGAGGCCAACAACTAATGAAGAGAAGGCCAACAACTAATTCAGTTACATGTTGTTTCCCCAGCAGACACACGCAGGAAGATATTCACCTCTGGGCAGTCTAGCAAGTCCCTGTCCTTCCTTTAAGTTATTGTCCTTTCGACTAAAATCTTCACTCCTGCTCTAAGATTGAGACACTATGGAGACAGAGACCTGAGGAGGCACCAAATCAGTTGTTGTCTCCAAAAATCTGGGGGCCTAGATGAAGATGAGTATGTCACTCCACACAGGGCAGAGACAAATTTGGTAAGTACATGAAAAAAAACAGAGGAAATGGAAGGTATAATTTTAGTTCCTGAACCAGAGAGACTGGAGGGAAAGTAGGATTTCATTGTTCATGATTCTCTTCTGTAGTGCATGAGATTTTCCTGTTTCTGTGGGATTCTTTTCTGGATTGGTCCAGCTATGGAACCTAGATGGTTCTTCTATTTGTAAATAATAATAATAAATATTTATTGGTCCTTTTATGCAAACTTGGTACCATATTTGCAACTGGTGGTGACACATTAAAATCTCCCTTAAGTATAATCTGATGCAGTCTAGCAAGGTCTCAATCCAGGACTTGATATAGGTAAATGCCTTGAGATTAGACTGGCATTTCCGTGGGAAGTGTAATACATTTATTTTTATTTAGAAAACATTGAATTAATCAATACCAGCCTTACTAAGAAACTATCTCCTTTCTGCATTCTTTTAAGATGAGCAGATGAAAAGAGGTTAGAGCTCTAAGCATCTAAGCAGTAGGTAACAGTGTGACTGAGCTGCTGAGCTGTTCTTTCAGTACCAGCATGGGTGAAAGCCAAATCAAAATCACCATGGAGCCACAGCCTAACTGTCACCAGGCACATGACAGGCAGCCTGACAGCCTGACTTCAGAGGGTGGATTCCCCTGGACTGCATAGCTGAATTTAACTGTGGTAATAAGAAAAGCAATGCACATTCCACTACATTCTATTCCATTGTCTACAATTGAAAGAGGATATTATAATCAATTAAAAAATTAATTTCTTTTCTGAGTTTTGGGGTTGGGATTTTTCCTATTTGTTTGTTTGATATTTTTGTTCATTTGTTTCTTTTTGCTTTTGACAAATTTGCTGGATATTAAGCCAGAGACAATGAGGTTAAGCATTTCTTTTACATGATAATGCATTCTTCCAAGCCTCTCCCATCTCCTTCTCTTCCCCCTCCACACCTTCCCTCTCTCCTCTGCTCCATACACAGTTGTGTCCAAAGATGCCACTTTAGAGCTTGTGAGGAATAAGTTAAATTACATCCCTTTTTTTCATCTTCCTCCATCATTCAGCACTGAATTCCTAACTTGTATGAATAAATATTTTCTGCTTTTTGCTCATGTATATATCTGCAATTTATACGCCCATGGGTCACATGCCTAGGTATAAATTATTGCTAAACATTTTAATTACAATTAAAATGTGTTTTATTAACAAATGCAGACTAAACTAGAACCAATAAAACCCAAAAAAACTCATAGTAGGATCAAAATTCCAAAGACCTTCTGCACTGGAAATTCTACTGTTCAAGCAGTGGAAAAACAATACAATTACATGCAAGAGCTTGTAGAGACTTGCTTAATGCATGATGAACATGCTGACCAAATACACAGTCCTCCTACCTCTGTCTCCCAGAAGTATCTGAAAGGAAGAGGACAGCTGTAGTCTTCCTGATTTTGGGCCATCACAGAGAACGGGATGACAGATGTTGAGCTATTCTTTCAGTGTGGGCAGGAACTCCTCTCTGTCAAACAAAGAAGATTGACAGTCTCAGAGCCCAGTTTATTTGTATAAAAAAGCCAGCTGCTTCTTTAACAGTTGAAGCAGTATTCCTAGCATAGCGAAAGTAGATGAATAAATTAATAACTACTAACATGATGTCTGTGGAATGATTCTGTGGAAACAGTAATTCCACAAAAATGTAGCATAGACTCAATGTCACTTTTTCCCATGGAATGAAATACGTCTTTACAACTGAACATACCAGGTTCCTAAATTTGTACTTGAAGCCGTCCTGAAATTTGTGCAAGATCTAATTAATGCTTACTGCTATCATATATAAAACACTGGCTGCATCCTAATAAAAAATGACTTTAAACTTTCTGCCTATGAGAGAATTTTTTGCATAAACAGATTTCTAATTACCAACGAATGGACTTCATTTCAGAAAATCCATGTAGTATTCGATATCTCTTTTTTCTACTTTTAATATAGCATGACACAAACTGATATTTAAAGGGTCATTCTTTACAGTACTACTCAATTTTTCATTAGCCAAGAACATCTAAGGAAAAAAGTAGTTTATGCCGTAAAAGTCAATTTTGAATTGCAGCGTCTGAAAAACAGAGTCAACACACAAACTGTGGTCTGATTACACGCCTTTCCTAGTCACGAAAACTGCAAATTCCTTCTAATTAGCTATCGTCACACTGAACCCTCCACGGCCAGACCCGGGCGCGGGGAGGCGTGTGCTTTACTGCTATCCACCTGTATAAGCTCTGCTTTGGGAAAGCGAGGTTTGGGAAAGCGAGGTTTGCTTTTGCCGAGAGCACTGCAACCCGGGTCTGGCGGCGGCGCCGCGGCTCCGAGCGCGGCTCCCGCGGC
>VXBB01003043.1:303002-408390 GCA_013399915.1 Illadopsis cleaveri | reverse complement strand
CCGGCGGGGCTCCGACGGCAGCGCCGCCAGCCGCGCTCCGTGCCCCGCACAGCGCCGAGCTGACGCTCGGACCTGCTCTCAGCCCGGTACCTGCTCAGAGCCCGTCTGCTCCCCGGGACCGGAACGGCAGTGTGTGCTTGTTTCCCTTCCCTTCCCCTCCTTTTTTTTTTTTTTCTTTCCAATTTTAACAAATCGTTTACCTCTTCGAGTCCAAATTTCACTGCGTTTGCCAGCACATTTGTATAATTCTCGTTTGAGCAGGAATCGCGAAATACGTTGAAAATAATTAGGTTGAAAGTCGTATATATATTTTTTTTAACTTCAGACAAATGAAGAAACACCGTGGGTTTCAAGCGAAGATGTATTTCCAATGCCAAAAAAGTGAGGCCGGGGGGGAATAGGAAAATTAAATATTTGTATAATGCGTCTGAACCTATAGGTTTGTACCACTGGGGAATCGTTCTAGATTAGCTAACAATGAAATAAAACTCCACCAATGTATCGGTGTGAGGTGCAGTTGTCCAGGAGACGATTTTGTATAGTATTTTTCTTGTAAATTTCTTCCAGTAAATATTTGAAAATATATTGAAGTACACTTGAGCTTTTTTTTTTTCTTTTTAATTTTTATTTCTTTTCCTGTCACGAGAAAACATTCTTGTTGCAGTCCTGACTCACTGCATTTTTTTTTTCTGGACTCCTTTCTTGAAGTGTGCATCAAATCACACTTCAGGATATAGGTTTGGCTTGAATATTAATTTAGCTAGGCATACAACTGTAATTAAGCAAACAATATTTGATAAATGTTGAATGACAT
Source organism: Illadopsis cleaveri (assembly GCA_013399915.1). Taxonomy (NCBI): domain Eukaryota; kingdom Metazoa; phylum Chordata; class Aves; order Passeriformes; family Timaliidae; genus Illadopsis; species Illadopsis cleaveri. The sequence goes on along the minus strand of VXBB01003043.1, from coordinate 407,576 downwards.
TTAATTTAATGGAGCATGTACTTATTTGCATTTGCTGGCAGTTCAGGTATAGTTACGGTGAGAGTTCTCCTATATTTCAGAAAGTGGGTTTGCCACGACCCATGTATTAAATAAACTGTCCAAGTGAAACTGAACTAACGTTGGCCTATGTGTATTTCCTGAAAATAATATTGATAAATGTTAATAAACACTCCTGACACTACATTAGCGGTTTGCAATGCTGCAAACTAATTGTCTCATTGTAATGTTGAAATAATTTGGATATTTCACATTGAAATGAAAAGCCCTTCGCTGGAACATTTTAGATTTGCATTTTAAATGCATGAAATGTAATTGATTTTTATCTGTAATATTTTAAATGGTATTAATAAACTCCAGAAAAACATTCTGCCTTAGGTCAGCCAGTTGTTTTTCTTCTTTGTAAGTCCATCGTTAGAGTCAATGATTTACTTTGAACTCATATGCCATGAGTTGTTCTGTAGAGTTTCAGAGAAAAGTGAACATACAACCAACGTAAATTTTATCACATACTGAGAATAGCTTTGAAGCATTAAAATGGGTAAGTTGTTGTTCTGTTTCATGCTTTTTAAAAGGAAACTAAATGAGACACATTAGGTCATTTTTTTTAAAAAAAAATCACATTCTAATAGTACAGTGCCTCTCACAAATCTGAGTATGTTTGAGAAGCTGCTTTGCATATACCTCCTCCTTGAAATTATTTTTCACATCACGCGAGATCCATTGTGAAAGGAGGTTTAATATTGAAATGCTGAGGGTCATTATTGTTTTAACAGACAAAACAAAAAGTGGTCCTCCGCTTTTGTTTTGAGGTAAGGTGGTTGTGGCTGGGAGCGATGCTAATTGCTGTAGCGAGCACTAACTTCTTCAGGTCTCAGGGCTGGGAAACTTCGCGGTTGTGTGTGAAAACTCCCTTCTTGTTCGGAGGCGTTTTCCCCACAGGACCCGGAATCTGGGCAATTTGAGGGACTGCGGGGTGCTGTCAGCCAGCCGGTCCAGCGCTGCCGCCCTTGCTGTGTCCTTTAAATCTTTTCCACAAGCTCTCCCTGGATAACAGTAAAAACACAATTGTGCCTTTGGCATTTGCTTAGCGTTTTGGCAAATACCCCCAAAACACCAAGCCGAAACAGAAACCAACCCAAACCTCTCAAACTCCTTAACATTTTCTTTCACCACTTTTTTGGGGGGTGGGGGGGGATGAGGGTGGGGAAGCGTGTGGAGGTCTTCTTGTTTCTGCTGGGAAATGTGGCCTCTTGTGTTACCTAGGGAGGTGATGCTCACTGTTGGTGTGCTGTTGACAAATCAAGGCTAGAGGATGTAATCTGCATAGCAGAATGATCTTTTGTGCACACATTTAAAACACATGGCTGTTAGTAGTGTCGTAAACAGCAGGTATTAAACTGCAGAGCAAAAAGCACAACCAGTCAACTCCAGATGCATTCAAGATTTTGGTCCTCTGCATGGTGTAGGGGTTAGATAGGACTGCTAAGAGCCACTAGAAACAAGAGTTCCTCTGGTTGACTTTTTCTGAGCTGCATTTGAATTTTTCTTCATTACAGACGCATCCAGGAGAGGCCTGCAAAGTTTGCTATGAAACAAAGCAACAGTTTGCTCTCTTTTTTTTTTTAGTTTTTAATGCCATGTTAATGGGGTGGTGTAGCAGCACCTGATTTCCCCAGTGGGAGTGACAGGAAGTTGTTGTGTTACTTGGAAATTTTGGTCCTGATGAAATGGTCTGAGCACTTAGTAAAAAAGGGTAATGGAGCAGAGGAAAACTTCTAATACTGCTTCTCCAATATCCACCTGAAAAGAGAGCACTATCAAAATACTGTTGACCAGGAGCTTGATGGTTTCTTTAGGGCTCTGGTTGCTCCATCTTGGGACTATCTGGCAGTGGGATAAGAGCCAGCACCAAAACTCATCCTTCACCCAGGAAGGAGCATGTGCTGCTGCTGCTTGAGAGCCCCCAGTTTGGATGCAGGCTGTGTGAGAACACACATAGTTTCCTTTCTTTTCCCAGCAAAACCCAGCACTTGAAGGCTGAATAGCTCCTTTTTGTAGTGGATTTACTTTTACTAAACCCTTCCAGATAAGGGCATTGAGTTGCTTGATAGGAGCCGGGGACTTGTCTCTGCGTTGTGCAGATCAAGGTAGAGTTAAACTAGTTTGCTGACCTGCAGGTCAAACCGGCGTCCATCAACTCACCTTCCAACTGCCTTCAGATGATTGTGGCCATTCCCGTTTGCTCTCTGACCTTTTAAGTCTCTTCCCTTCAAGCTCGTAGCAGTGTCTATCGAATTTCGTGTCCTGCTTTACCCATTATGCCGGCTTTTTATTGTCATTTTCCAGTTTAAATTTTCAATAGAGCAGTGAAGGGAGATGTGTGGAGCTGAAGTGATTTAAAACACCACTTCATTTTTGCCTGCTGGTAGTGCCTTTCCTGCTAACCTCGGCCTGTACCTGACGAAACTAAACAGCAATCAAAAGGCGTTGACTTCTCCTCGATTCCGCTCTAGGAATGCAAAAGGAGAAAGCAAGAACTGAAATCTCAAATGCTTTATTTGTGGATGTGACTGGCTAATCCAGCCGTCTACACTTTCACAGCTGTAAATGTGATGGAGATAGGTACTTGATGCAGTCTAACAAATCTTTCAGTACGAGTGGCTGGAAGTAAGTATGCACTTGCCAAAACCTGCCACATTTCAGTTGCATTCCGTGAAGTGACCTCTGGTTTAGCTTTGCGAAGAAGGAGCTGGGAGAAGGTGTGAACAAATTAGGTATGCAGTTGCTCATGCTCTTGCCAGATTTATGATAAAAAGACAAAGCTCTTTCTCTGTGTCAGAATAACCTTGTTTCTTAGAATAAATTGGGGTCTGCTCTCTCACCTCTCTCCATTACACTTTTTTAAATCATAAAGATATATTAAAAATTCTTGAACAATTCCATGGAGGAAAGCACATTTTGCAATATCTACTTTTTAAAATAGAACACCAATTTTTCACTTGTTATGGCATTGTTTTAAGCAAACTAGCTGTCTTTTGCTAAAGTGTATGGAGAAATTGTTACACCTCAGGAAAGTGTGTATCGAGAAAAACTGCGCTATTTAGGACAATTACTGTGTTTCCTGTTCTATGGTTTTCTAACTGCCACTTGGAATTACTTTTTTTTAAAAAGGGATTAGGGAAATAGGGGATAATGGCAAGTGCATAGGGGCTTTAGTGAGGCACGCTAAATACAGAGTAATTTCATTTTACACTTGTGGATTTTGAAACAAACTGGGATCCTATATTATTTCTTGGGATGTGCACAATTTTCCAAGTAGCGTATTTATATTGCCTGCAAGGCCCGGTGAGGAGCTGGGTGATGAACCAACCTCCTGTGAAGCAATCTTGGTCTTGGCAATCGGAGAATTCTGCTTTCCAGGCTAAGCGATACCGCTCTGCAAAGTGCAAAAAGCAGACAGGGAGCCCCGACGCTTTCGCAGAGTTGGTGTCCCCAGGGAGGAGATACTGGGAGCAGCCCCCGCTCCCGGCTGGAGCCTCGGGGCTTCGCTGTGGGTCGGGGATACAGAAAGAAGGCTTGTGAGCGTTCATCCCTTGTTATGGAAAGAGAGATGGTTGGTCGGGAGGCTTCTTTTGAACAGCTTTTGCTTCTGGGGCGATGTCAAGCCGTGCAAATTTCTTTTGCGGGGACGAGGAAAAAATAAAGCCGGCCACTCGCACATCCCGGCTGGTGCTGAGCAGAAGGCTCTGCACCTTGCCCGGACTTCCTCCCCATTGCTGCACCGGTGCTTCTTTCAAGAGCGATTAGCTGCCTCCCCATTGCGCCCNTTAAGTATTATTATTATTATTGCCGGCAACATACTTCACTTTACGCCTGTCCTCATCCCTTGAGACAGGAGGATGTGCATGCTTGTGCCTGTGCACTCAATGCAACCTCCAGCTGTCTCCTACGCCTTACCAGCTCTCCTTGCTCTNTTTTACTCCAAATCACAGCAAATTCTCTCCCCCTGGACGAAGTGCGCTGCTTTCCCCCAGGGGACACACCGCGACGCTCCTTAGGACGGTAGGCTTATTCTTTTTGCAGAACAAAAGGTCCAGAATTCGTTTCTGCGGGCAGATGAGCAGCTCCACGCCTTTATGGGAGAATGAATCTCCGTGAAATAGCCTGGAAATAGGTGAGATGGAGAAGGTGCCTGCAGCCCTCCAGGCTCTGCCGCGCATTCCCACGGCGGCTGGAAATGGGGCGGCCGGGGATCCCCGTCGCAGCAGGACGATGTCCTTGTCTGGGATGAAGAGACGGTGGAAATGGGAAAGCAGCCACTAGAGAAGGACTGGGGATTTATTTTAGATGTTTCATTCCCAAATTCTTTGAAAGCTGCTGGGAGGGGGGAGGTGACAGGGTGACAAGGGCTTTTGGCTGAGTTGCTAAACTCATCCATGTCGTTTTCGTTTAACGCTAGCTCGGGGACAGATTTTTTTTTTTTTTTTTTTTTTTTTTTTTTTTTTTCTCCCCACACTTTTTTCCCCCACACTTTTTTCCCCCTCGAGTTTATTGCAACAAACTCTGTCCCGAGGAGACGCTCCAAAGTACTTTCTTATATTTTGTAAATTTAGCTTCTCAGGGTAGCTCAGGTGTTCTCTTCACCGACTTGCGCGTGTGAAAGGCAGAAAGTGTGTTCCTGACAATTAAAATTGCTCCACAGTTAAATAACGCTGCTCCCGGGTTTAGTTTTAGAAAACACTTTTTTTTTTCTTTTTTTTTAAATCAAAATGTGTATGGTGTTATGAAATTCTTACAACCCTGTTGTCACCCGGTTTGGGAAGGGCTAACGGGGCAGCCGGGCAGCCCCGCGGGAGGCACCGGCGGCGGCTCCCGGGGCGCGGGGGGACGGAACGACGCGGTGACAATGCAGCGGAATGGGCACAGCGGGCAAAAGTGTCCTCTCAAAGGAAAAGCGGCCGGCAAAGAAAACCCCTTCAGCCTGCAAATAAGGTGTTGAAGTGCTATCGCCGCCTGCTTCCCTGCCTCCCATTGTAAGGAACGGGCGGTCGGACTTTTAACTGCTGGAGGAAGAAGATTTAACACTCAGAACTGCAGGAATTTTCCCCTTTGCACTGTTGTCCCTTCCAATACATCTCTCAAAATTTTTAACCCCTTAGTCGCCTTCCCTCCTCTACTTTTCAGGGGTCTGGGATTTTTTTTTTTTGTTTGTTTGTTTTGTGGTGGGTTTTTTGTTTGTTTTTCTGTGGTTTTTGTTTTCAGGTATTTTCATGCTCATACTCGAAGATCAGACATGGACGCCTGGGAGCAGGTATGAAGATTTTCTTCTCCTTTAAGGCAATCAACCTGTTGTGAGGATGCTGCCTATCCTTGCAAATCTTGCCTATTGCAAAAAAAAACATTACCACCACACTTCACTCATCTGCCTTCTCAGAGTTACCAAGTGAGCCCTGTGAACCTCTCTTTCGTCAGGGTAAATGAGGCAAGCCACAATTATTTGCCAGTAGTGATTTTTGATTTCTCCAAATAAACAAATAACCCATGAAGTCGGACTGCTGAAGAGTGAAGGGTACTACATTTGATGTGGAGTTCAGGTGGGCAATGCAAACAGGCTGTCTCAAGGAGGAAATCCCTACCTGGTAATGAGTTGGTACCTGAAACGTCAGTAAGAGCCAGCATCACTGTTTGCTGTGTGTGTTTGCTTTGCTTTGCATAGTCCAACCATTGCCACACTAAGAATGGGGTTTTATTTGCTTATCCATATACATATGAAAGGACAAAGCCAAACGGAGAAAACACTTGCCAAACACAGTTTTCAATTTGTGCTGAATGCAGCGGCACACTACTAACCCTGTACAGCCATCTTCTGTGTTAGGACAAACACAGGTCTCTATTTTTGGTGGGGTGCAGAGCAGGACTTCTTCCCTCCAGAGCACTGGTGTCACTCACACGAAAGTGACACAACCCTGGCTCAGCAGCCAGGGAGTTTATCAGTCTCATGCACCAAGCCCAAGATTTCCAGCAGACTTCTGTTTTAATGCCCACTTTGACACTGGATCACTTCTACTTTCAATTAAACTCAGCAGCCTGTGGGAACAGCTGCAGACTAAATTTACAGCCCATTTTGCCAAGCACAGAATATTTAAAAGAATGAATGAATGAATGAATGAATGCATGAATTGAAAACACATACAAGCAGCATATCTTTATTAAAAAAGAGCTTTCAAAGCTCTGTGAACTCTGAAAGACTTGGATCCTGAAAATAATGGTCGCATCAAGGACATCCTTAAAAATGTAAGTGCAATATATTTGTTTTTACTTCTGCCTAGTCCTTCTCCCTTCATGACACAGAAACCCAAAAATTCAGTCTGACCTGTTTCTGCTCATAAATGAGAAAACTTAATTGATGCCAAAGTCATGATGTGGATCTTGTTTCTGTTCTGGAGTGCTACTGAGTACCCAAACATGAGTTCAGTTGCAAAACATGGTATGTAAGAGTTCATAATGTTTTATAGACATGAAATCACAACCTGGCTAGCATTCATGTCAGGCCCTGCTAATTTTCACTTGCTGTGGCAGACATTAAGTTTTTCTGATTCTATGAGTCAGGTAAGAAAGATGATGGACTTCTAAGATGCTGAGTTTCCACATCCATATCCTCTAGTCTATCATGAGGTAAATATTCCATTCAGCATCATGACATATCAGAGAGGAAATGTAAAAAAGAAATCTATTACATGAATATTCAAGTTGAAATATAGTACACAGAACAAAAGATTTTCCTCCTCTTGATGCAGTACATTTTGATCTTAAATGTACAGCAGGCAATCATTTCCTGTTGTCAGTAATACTACATAAAATGGCTGTGGACAATAGGAGAAGCCGTGTTGCCTTCTAGAGATAACACACATTTTACAGGTTAGATTACTTACTTTCAATATCTTTCAATCAAAACTTAATAAAAGACGAAAGTCATGAAAAAACCCCCACGGGTAATAGTCTTAATTAACAACTCTTTTCATCTGGTAGTATTTATCTATTTTGTTTTGATTTCGTCATTTGGAGGCAGAAAGACATGTTTGTTTCATAATTTAATTGCTGACCTGCTATCAAAATGCTCATGGGAGAATTAACAGAAGTTTTAAAAGAGGCCCAAAACCTCAATAAAATATGCACATCATCACTTGTTTTCATGTTAAGGAGTGAGAGAGAGATTCGACAGCTAAATGTAAATGAAAAAATTCAGCCTTTTGTAAAATAGTTGGTGAATTGTACTTACTGATTGTTGGCCAAACACACATTTCATCTGCTGCAATAAATTTAAAATTACCTGTGGGGATTTTGCCATTTGATAGCAGAGGAAAATGCACTCCTGAAGTCAGGCTTAATGCAAGAAAGTTCTGTTAAAAATACTTTCATATAATTTATTGCATTTCTTCAGGCACAGAAGAGATCAGAAGGAAATAGCTGCATCAACTAGATACATTTTTGGCACATAACTTAGCCACACCTCCCCTGTTTGTAGTAGTCATCATGATCTCACTGAGCCTGCTATCTTTCCCTTATGTTTTCTGTGTCAGCTGTCATTTCTAGCCCAACTGCAATAACTTCTCTGATAAAATCTCTGTTGAGTCTGTGTTGGACAAATTTTCATTCTCATGAAACACTGTTTTTACTGGGTCTTTGCCTGGGTGAAGACTGAGCTGAAGAGTCAATAACACTTCGGGCTGTGCCTTCACGATGATGTGCTTTAGGACACAAGCACATGGCAGAAGGAAGGATCTTGGTTATGAGTGGGTTTCAAGGCTGGTCTTACTGTAGCCTTCCCCACATGGCATCGGTTTCTCTAGGTTGTTATTTTTGTTTTCTGAAGCATAATCTACATTTCCAGAGAGTACAGTAACAGCAGAGAAAGTGAGTGAAGCTTTTTCCCTTTCAGGAAAAAAAAAAGAAAGAAAAAAAAAATTAAAAAAGAGGCAAGATGAAACCCAGTGAAGAGAACAGGAGCAGGAAATAGAAAATGGGCACTTGGCTGCTGCCAAACCCAGCGAGCACCTTGCTGTACAGGTCCCTGCATGCCCAGGTATGGGTGTCCCTACATGCTCTCAGACTCCATATGGCCACTTTGGTGTCTTATCCTGTGCGTCCCTGATGAGCTTGATCCTGTTCACTCACTCTGAGGATTCCCTCTCTACACTACCAGAATTTAGCTCCCCACACCATGTACAGGAAACTGCTTTTAATGAATGCTGAGAGGAAGGTCACAGCAGTGTGCCTTCCTTTCCTGTGACTCACTCACCTTGCCCCTGCAAGGTAGGCTTCCAAGCAGTCAGAGCAGAAGTGCCCAAGCTGAGAAGTGAGCAGAATTTCAGTCATTTGTCCCCGGGCTCTGTCTAAATGCACACTGGCAAAACTAAGCATTTGCTCCAGAGATGTGTGGTTTCTCTTGTATTCATGCCAAAGAAGAAAGAGATCTGTATCTCAACAGAGATGTAAATGCTGATGAAAGCTTCTTCTGAAATGGGAGCAGTAACAAAAGCTGCCAGGCTGGAGAGATACTTTAGCTTGTAACAAGGCATGAGGTTGGCCTTCTCTTTAACTGGGATACAGGAAAAAACTCCACTACTTAGCTGCTTATTTTCTTCATTTTTAGTAAGCTAATTGCACCTCAAACCAGCCAACAGATACAGGAGTTCCTATGAGGAGAGGTACAGAGGCAGACTGATGGTTGGATTATATGAGAATTGTTTCCATAAGAAATCACTTCAAACTACAAGTGAATTTATTTCCACATGTGCACACAGGCAAACTGTATTTAATGAACTTAGAATAATCTTTACATTTTTTGACTAATACAAGAATATGTCCCTAGTATGATTAGTGGCTGCCTGTTTTCTTGAGGTTACATTTATATTTGACAAGTACTTTTCCCATTATGTAAAGCTGATCTGTGTAAGTCAGGCTGTGGGATGGATTGTTCAATAAGGGAAATTCAGAAGGGAATTGTAGCTCACTTAACTCAGGCTTACAAACTAATTAATTAACAAAAGACCATTCAATTCAGACTCAGGTGCAAATAGGCTTGCAAACTAATGTCACTGAGTTGCCGATTACTTTTCTTAAGACATACTGCCTTACAACTTGGTTTTGCACGTGGAAAAATTCTGGAATACTTTTTGTTTGATAAAGTTAAGTCAGTGATTTTCCCTGAGCATAAGGACCTTAGATTTCACTTTTATCTGATGGGAAGGCACCTCACATACTGGAAATCTTGCCACCAGGACCAGTTTCATTCTTCCCAGTGGGAAGCTGAGTGTATAAAACCTCTATTGTGATGACATTCTGCATCACAGGACTAGAGGGGTTGTGGAAAGCTGTAAATTTAGTATGGATTTAGGGCTGTTGAAAGGAAACTTTTTCCCACAGTGTAGGGAGCAGCTCTGATCCTCCTTCCAAGACTGGAAGACTTAATGCAGCAGCATGAAGTACACATTTATGTAGACGTGGACATGCGCATAAGTTTTACTGCAGTTCAAATGAACTACTGGAATATCCAGGGTACTTTCAGAATTCAACCGGAAGATTATATATCTAAACATACAAAATCACCTGTCTGTGGAACTCTACCAACACAGGGAGTCAGGACCTTCAGAATGAATCTGAGCAGTCAGAGGCACGTTAAATCAGCAAGGGGAAGGGGTGCTGGTGGATGAATGACCATGCCTGCTCCCACTAGGGCAGTGCTGCTGGGCACAAAAACAGGCACTGCAGTTGGGCCTCCAGGCCTACAGTGGCTCTTCTTAGCCAAATATGTGACATGCTGAGGGAGGGAGAGAAGTCTCAGTCACACATACATGTTGCATAATCATCAAATATGCCTGTTATACAATTCTGTCAGAGGCAATTTTCACTTCCACTTGGGTGCCTTGGGAAGCCTTCCTTTCCTAGGCTGAATTGCAACTATCAGATCTCAGCTGGTTTAGCTGAAAAAAAGATCATGGAATGATGCCTTTTGACTGAAATGGATTTTTTCACATTGGATTGTAATGAAAACAAAATCTAAATTAGGCAAACTCTGCCTTCACCAAATTATGAACCTGGTAATTTTTATGAGAAGACAGGTTTATTTTGCTTTATTTGCAAAACCATTTTGAGAAGGTTTTTACATTTTCACAGCACTTTCCACAAAAAAGTGCCAAATTTTTCTTCCTGAAAGTAAAATTAAAAAACAGATGTTGAAGCAGCTAGCTAAAAAATCACAAGTGAAGTCTATAAGAATATATTGATTTTCCTCCCTATATTTTTGACACAAAAATAGTCTTTTTGCTAATTTCTAATTAGATTTATCATTAGCATGACAACTTCAGTGAACATTGCAGGTCTTGTGCTGTGTGCTCAGGTCAATACTTGTCCTGTCTACCGAAAGATAAACAGTGTGTTTTCAGAGGATGGTAGGCTAGACTCTCTGGCAAAGCTCATGTGGAAGTAACACTATCACAGCAAGTGTCTACGTGAGGATTTGCAAAAAAACTCAAACATCTTCCCTATAGGCGTATTCACAACTAGTTTCCTAAAGCACCCGAAACAAGTCAAAACAAGTGAGCAGGACAAGAGAGTGGAGGGCCCACGTGAACAGCAGTACCTTCGTGCAGGGTACATAACTGGCTGTCCCAGCTGAGAGGTCACAGCCCTTACATAGTTTAACATTTTCCAGATTTCAAACTACAAATCAGATATTTCCAGCTAGACCACCAAATTACTAAACTGCATCACACAAGGAAAATATTCCACATTATGCAAACAAGAAGCAAAACCCTTCTGACATTCTCAGTTTGCACCTATGGAAGAGGAACACTTCGCATAGCAAAGTGGTGGATGAACAGAAGATCTGACACACAAGACAACCTGAAGAGGACAACCAAGGTAATTGAAATTCAGAGAAATAGTCTCTTACAGTCAAAAAAACCCAAAACAAACAGCCAAAAAAAACCCCACAGCCAGATGAAATATTATAAATTTCCATGTAAAAAATACAAAGGGGAAATATTATAAGATTAACAACCACAATCTGTATATTTGAAGACATGACTCTAGCTTGTCTCTCAAAAGTCCTCCTTTTCCTCTATTCCATCCTCCCTCCCATTTCCCTCTTGAAAGAACAGTCAGGTTTGCAGTTTGTTTTGTCACTCCAACTTTTTATAGGACAATCTACTGCCTAGAGTGTCTGGTGGGCTGCCCTACGGTCATCAGTGACTCCTCTCTTGCTGCTACCCTGGTTTGAGCAAGTTCACATAAATAGAAAGCAACAAGTCTTCGTCATTAAATGCAGAAAGCAGTGCACACATAGAGGGCAGTGTGGAAGTTTGGGTACAGAAATGCATGCTGGAATATGGCAAGAAAGAAAAGGGCAGCTGAAAGGATCTGTAAAGATAGTCCAAACAGTAGAAGATAAGTCATGGGAGATTGTAGTGATGCCTGCCTCCAGTGTGTAAAGGCGGAGGACTTGAATTTGAATGCTGCAGACTTCTAGTGTTAATTCACAGAACCATAGAATGGTTTGTGTTGCAAGGGACATTAAAGATCATCTAGTTCCAACTCCCTGCCATCGGCAAGAGCACATCTCACTAGACCAGGTGACTCAAAGACGATTCCAACCTGGCCTTGAGCACCTCCAGGGATAGGGCACCCAAAACATGTCTGGGCAAACTGTTCCAGGATCTCACAGCCTTCATTTGAAATGAAGCTATTTTTAAAAATCCTATCCTGTTCAAGATACACAGCTTCTGTGATTTCCTCAGCTTGTAATTTAGTGATAACACTAGAAGCTGGTGAAAATTTTTGGTGAAATCAGATTGAAGGATGATGCAGGGAAATATAAGGAGTATTTAGTGAAGATCCACAGCTGGGGGCTGGATAAAAAAGGCTCTAAGGACACCTACTTCTATCTAATGAAAGAGGAGAATTAGGGGTTACACCTAAAGTAATTGTATGGAAAACAGAAATATAAAAAGGAAAGGGTCTTGTGATCCTTCAAGGGTCATTGTGTGTGAACTCAGCTGAAATGAGCCAGGTTTACACTCCAGGCTCCAAACTTTTAACTGTGATGATAACTAGTCACTGGAATTAAAATAACCATTTTATGGAATCATCAAAACGACTACAGCAAAATTCTTGCTACTGTTAACCCTTTAACCACTTTTATTTTTTAAAGGAAATAAAATGTAGTCTAGACAGAAATTAGTTTAAGGGGCTGCCTGGTACATAATTTGAGGGTAATCATAGCAGTCCTCTACAATAAGTTTACTATCTCTGAATCTATGTAGATAAGCCATCAGCTACACAATTGCAAAATTATTTGACTGCCAGAGGCTGTAGGAAACTCTAATCTGTATTTAACATTTCAAACCCTGTGAGAACTAGAAGAGGCTGACTCTGAACTCACAGATCTGTTCCAGTGAGGCCCACCTCAGCTCATGTTGAGATATTTTTGAATTAGGTTTGAGTGGATTATAATGTTAGAGGTTTGCACAATACCTTTGAAATGTGTTTAATCTATTTCTTGATCATGTGGTGAAAAGACAAAGTTTGAGAAAAATCCATTTTTTGACCAATTTTGCTGACTCGTTAATTTAATTAATCAAAATATTTCTTTAAAAATCAAATGCTGACTTCTGCAAAACTTTATTTTAGTGTCAGTGAAGGATCATGTTTAGCCTTTTTTCAACCTTGATTCATAGCCCACTGAAATTTATTGGAGCCATTCATTAGCTGTAATGAGCTTTGAAATGGGTCCCTTGTGAAACAGACTGCTCAGATGAGAACAGATGCAATCATATTTGGATTTTTAAACCGTACAGCTTGAATCTGAATTGTTTGTGTTCAAGTCAAAGTGTGCTGACTTAGGAGAAGAGATAATTGTCACGGTTAGATGCAAATGCCTACTACTTTTACTGATTGCTCTGCCATGAATTCCTCATGCAAACAGATGCATAAATGGAATTCTGCAAGAGTTTGCCCTGGCTGTGTTATATTCAATATTTTCATTAATGACCAAGATGGGAAGAAGAGCATGCTTATTAAATTTCCAGAAAATGTCAAGTTGAGAAAGACTGCATGCCGGAGGACAGGATTAGAATTCAAAATTACCTTGACTAACTGGATAAATTGTCTGAAAAAATAGGGCGATATTCAATAAGAACAAGTTCTAGGAACTAAACTCAGCAGGGAGTCACCAGTTGCAACAATGTCATGCTGTTGCAAAACACCCTCCTGACATACACTAGGCAGGAATACAGATTACAAAGCATGGCAAATAATCCTTCTGCTCCGCTCAGCGCTGCAAATGCCTCAGCCAGTGTATGCAACCTGGCTTTGGGCAAAAGACTTCATGAAGGGTATGTGCCAGCTGGAAAATCTCCAGCAGAAAACGATGATAAACAGCAAAGATGATTTAGGCTAGATATCAGGGCAAAGCAGTCCTTTCAACAAGGAGAGTGAAGCAGAGGTTGCTGCTGATGGTTAGGAATTTTCAGCACTGGATACCCATTTGTATCTGAGAAAGCTGAAGGTCTGCTTTAGATACTCCACCTACAAGTATAATAAATCCTTTAAGTGAGATTGAGCTGTGTTTATTCTAGGCTTTGTACACCACAGTGTGAATTAGTTATGGTTAGGTAAAAGTTTTTAAAAGATAAGCCTATCCTAAACTCAGAAGTGGGCCACGTCTGTCATAGGACGTTTAGAAGTGCCTCAGGTATCAATACTTACATATTTCGGCTAAGATTATTCTACATTAAAAAGATTTCTTTATTTAGCCACAAAACTTTTAAAGATCTTTAGTACTTCAATAAATCTGAAAATGCATTTCTAATTTTTTAACCTACAACTGAGTTGTAATATGACTGATTAATAATAAAACATTTACCACTCCCATTTCCTCCTCCATGTAACTTCAGTAATTCCATGGGTCACACAATTAATGCAAACCAAAACCCCTACCATTTTCCAAATATTTGTAGTAATGATCTTTATTGAACTGGGTGCACTGAAGAATTCAACATCACAAGAGATTAAAACTCAAGCACTTATACAGTCTATTTTTCAGATGATTTGTACAGTTTGACAAGGACACACATTTTATTAACATTTCTTGATATTTTGATATATGTTTGGCAGCTGTGGGATTGTGTGTATCTCTAAGTGAGTAAGCAGTCTTCTATTATGGGTTGAGATTTCCTATTCTGGCCATTTAGCTCTGCAGGATACTTCATCAGAACCAGTGAAGAGATATTTCTTCCAGGAAATACACAGAAGGAAACTCATAAGGAAACCATGAAACTTTAACATTGTTATATGCTGAAACTGACTGATACAACCAGTAAAAAAATATTTTCCTTTCTAATTGACCCTTAAAGAAGCTCAACGTAGCCTTGAGGTGGTGCACCTACACTTACTTCATATTACCACAATGTGTACTAACCACATTGTCAATTAACTTATAATTTATCTACAAATGTGTAAAAGAAAATACAGGTCAAGAAAAAAGAGATTGCGACAAATGAAAACTTGTCACAATCATTAAGCTTCTCTGTAAAATGTCACTATCATAACAAATGTTTTTAATCATATTTGGTTCTTCTTAGGATTTCTTTATCCCTTGTTCTTAAGGTACTTTTAGCTTTGAAGTAGTTAACAGTAGTACAGATTTACACAAAGAGATATTGAAGCATGGGACGCAAACATTTGGGTATCTAGGGATAGAACACAAATTTCTAAAAACCATCTTTAGCAATTTAAATTGGGACTGAAAATGGTTAAAACACTAAATAATAAGTTAAATTTGAACTGAGCTGAGATGCAGCCAGAAAAAAATATTTTACAGATTTTAATTTGTTTGATTTGTATTTCCAAATCAGGTCCATCTCTACAGTCCTTAGCACCAAGAGTCCAGTTTAATGATTTAAATCTCCTCTTACAAAAATTAATATAAAAACGAGAACAACAATTTAAGATTATGCAGCTAATTAATTATATCTGTCACTGTTAGTTCCAAGGGAGTCTGCTTAGTTGCATATTTTATGGAGGAGGAAAAGAGGGAGTAAGCACTTGAGAGAAAAGGTGAAAAATTGTCTGCAGCCACATTCATATTCAGCTCAATGTAAAAAGTGTGTATTTATTCTCTGAAGGCAAGAATACTGATCAGGTTGAAAGACTCACAGCCCTAAATAGGACCCATGTACTATGGAAAAAAGTCTGTAAATCCAGCAGGTCAGACAACGCCCTCTTGATACTAACTGCACTTTTTTTTTTTTCCTTTCCCCTTCTGACAGCTCATTTCTAAAGAAGACCTCAAGCTATTGATGTTTTATGGCAATGTTTGTGCATTTGCTAAATTAAAATATGCTTCATGTCTTGCCATTACTGCTGGTGAATTCTTTTCGTTTTTTCATTGGTAACAACTAGAAGAGTAACTGTGCTTGGTGCTGGTGATGGTTGTAAGTGGTCTCCAGGCAGGTCTTTCTGTTCTGGGCACAGGCAAGAGTTTGTTCCACTATCTGAGGTAAAATAAGAGAAGTTATAATGTGTCTACATGGTCTGCCAAAAAGAGGAATGAGTTTGGAATTCTCTGAAGGCAGCTCTGGATATGCAAATTCATGCAAGTTAAGATGCATAGGATCTACTTCTAAGAGTCTGCAAAGCATCCCTGTGTAATGTCTCTCACTGATCAGCTAAGGAAAGGGTGTGCTTTTGTAAGTCTGCTTCACTGGACAGGTTGCACACACTTAGGATCACAGTACAATGCCTCTCACACTTGATAACCTTCTGCTGGCAAAGCCTGTTACTTTATTAACTCTTCCACCACAGGGATGGGAAGAGCACAGGCTACTTCAGGAAGTCAAGTCTAATGACCTAAATCAGTTGAGTTTGATTCAAATAGTCAATGTCTAATCAAATAACCAAATAGTCAATGTAAATAAAATGGAGATCTACAGAGAACTGAGAGGGCACAAAATGATACCAAACGAGACGATAGTTTTTGATATGCTGGGATATATTGTCAAGTAACAAACAGGACTCATTGCTTTTTTTCCCTAAGGTTAAGCAGCTGTGTTGTCTCTGTGTTGCAACTTCATCAGTTATGTCTTATGAATATCAGGTCTGAATTTTCAAGTTATGGACAGAACCTGAAGGGTTTGTCTACCCAGAGAAATTTACTGCCAGAACTACAACTGTCTTCATGGATACATTTATTCCTTCCATCCCCATAGGGAATTACAGAGGTATAGTTAAGTTGGTAAAATCTCCTATTTAGACAGGCCCAGACATCTCAAGAAATGCTGCTAAATTAAATATTTCTCCTGAGGGAGTAGCAGATACATGCATACCTTCATCAGGTTTTGGTTATACCTACACACACAACAAACAAGTTTAAGAGACAGCTACCTGCAGTTGTGTTACAAGGATGTTTTTTCATGCCATATTCTGTCAGGACTCATTCATCCTGCAAACTTCAGTCCTGCTTTGAGCAGCATGACTCTGTGACCCTGGCCCAAATTTTGTGAAGCAAAAATCTCTTAGAGGAATACCTGCAAATCTTTTTCCTTCCAGAAAACCTAAGTCTAAACTGTGCAGTAAAGTTATTAGAAGTGCAGGTTAAAGTATGAGTCGATATCTACTGAGACTTATTCTACCTTTTTTGTAGAAGTAGGACTAGAATCTGGTGGTAATCCCATTCTCCTGTTTTTCAACTTAGATGTCTGTTAGAGAAATTGTTGTGTTTTTTTATACTACATATGTACTGACAGAGTAACTTCACACCAATGACAGAACATGCATTAAAATTACTTTTTTTATCCTATTTACTTCTAAATATATTCTCAGGGGTAACAACCTATCTCACTGAAAGCCACAGGATTTTTTTTTTTTTTTTTTTAGACTCTCTTGTAAAATATAAAGTATAAGAAGTGCACACAGGCCCATCAGACACTATGAATAAAGTGCTCTCTCTGTGAATTTAGGGCTTAAGTATCTTAACTGGAACAGGGCTATCCACCCAAGAAAATCTTTCTAGTGTTAGAGTTGGGCTAGCCACACACAAATGAACACCTTGATCTCTGTCATCTGCTCATACAAAGATCAGAAATTCTTAAACCAGAGATCTGGCTCTCAAGGTATTAACTACTAAAATCATCTTCTAGAGCTTCTTGATGCTAAGCAAACTGATGACTGCCTGTCTTTTACTGGATTTTAAAGGCTTTAGGCATGTATCAGTTAAACCATATTTTTAAGATTTAAATACCTGTCTTAGTTCAAACAAAAAACCCCAAATACTCAGAAATCCTCTCCTATGTGTTCTGAAAAAGAAAAGAAAAGAAAAGAAAAGAAAAGAAAAGAAAAGAAAAGAAAAGAAAAGAAAAGAAAAGAAAAGAAAAGAAAAGAAAAGAAAAGAAAAGGAGTTTTTAAAATATGACTTGTACTCACGACTCATTTGAACTATTGGAATGTCACCGGAGAGTGGATGTGTCCAGATAAACTCTAAGAGAATATTGTTGTGAAAGAAGGCAGTGAAATATTTACTTGTATGAAAATGGCTGTTAACAGGCTTCAACAAGGTCAATGGTGGTTTTAAAAAATTCCTGAGCACTTAGTTTCAGCAGTTCATAACAGCATCCTGGGCTTTGGTTTTCTTTTATGAGGAGGTCTGCAATTTATCTCCATTCAAGGACATTGGTAAAGCGGTGAAAAGGCAGTGAAGAATTACCAGTTTAGGAAACTTTTCCTGGTTGAGTAAGAAAAATTAGACATGTGGCAATCTTAAATACACAAAATTACAATAAAGTAGAAACTATACTAGTATACTAATATTTTGAAGCATAAGCATTTAAAAATCTGAAGGGAAGAACAAACAAACTCAGAAAAATTATTTTCAAACAGAAGTAAGCATGGAACTTGCACCAGGACCCTGCATTTTCCCTGCAGTGTATTAGCTGAACACGTCTGAACAAGGAGACAAAGTAATAGCCAGACACAGCTGTGGGGTGACAGTGGGGTGACATACAAAACTTGAGGACCAGCTGGTACCCATTCTGTACTTCCACTGTGGCAAGGGCAGAAATTAGTGTTTCCATCTGGTGCACCCACACTGGATCAAATTGATCCTGTTCTCTTTGTCTTTTCCCTTTTCTTGTACATTGCTAAGGAACTCTGTATATTTTTATACAAGACCTCAAGATTTTTTTTTTTTTTTTTGAGGGCTTTCTTGGGAAAAATTACAGGGTGTTTTTTTGCTTTTCCTTGGAGAAGGCAAGGAAGGGTAGATGTTGAAAAACAGCTGCCTATATGTCTGCCAAGAAAATCTGGCCAGATAACATGATTTTCTATGTTAGATATCAGCAACTGGAAATGCAAGAACAGTCCTGGTGAAGTGGAACACTTATAAGGACAGGAGGGCTCCCAGGATGAGAGGATGTGAATACAAGAAGGCAAAAGAGGTCTCCAAAATCCAAAACCATGGCAGTTGCTGAAGCTGAACCATCTTTATTAGGTCTTAATTCTCCTCCCTGACACAGACCATGAAAGCAGCATTTCATTTCCACTTCTATCAGCTGGAATTATTCCTCAGTAAAATTGGACCCACATTGACATGGTGGCAGTTTATCTGTTTTATGTGATGCAAACAGGGATAGATTAATTAGCATCTATGGAGTCATGGTGAACCTGAATGAAATAACAGCTTTCCTCTTCTTAATCTGTAACTTGCTGATAGTAATTTTTAAGATGAATGAGGAAAAATAAAACCTGTTTTCTTACAGATTACAATATTAAACTTCACTATGTTAGTAATAAGGAACAGTAGTAATCACCCTCCCTGTAAAGCCCTTGAGACTGGACAGTAGTTCTCCTTGCACAGCTGTAGCACTACTTAGTAAATCAATAAAATCATCAGTACAGCAAATTGCAGTCTTCTACAGTGCAACAGAAGAGAAGTGCTTTTCCCCTACCCACAGGTGTCAACAGATGATAGTATGTCCATTTCAACTTGAAGGGACAAGACTTCTAGAATGAGGATATCTGAGTGAGATAGATACATAAAAGAAACACCACAGAGCTCTAAACTTCCATGAAATGTGCCCTTTGAGATATGATCAACAATGTTTATATGCTACTTACGTTCTGAAAACTCATAATTTCATGTAGTCATTTGTCTTAAAATGCTCATGTTGGATTAAGAGTCTATTGTAGACATAAGTTTTAGGTAGCTCTGTCATATTTGGATGTCATGAAGTGTTACATTCACCAAAAGATTTCTGCAATATCCCCAAAATGCTGATGTGGGTGTAATGGTGACTAACTATTCTGAATAACCCTTATTAGCTGTTCTTCAGTTCCTTTCTACTATAATCAGTCTTTAATTTTAGCTCTGAAGCTGTATTCTTAACATTTACAGGAAAATATTTTGTTCGGAGTTTGCATGGAGAATAATGGCAAACCTGACCATATGTGTCTACTTGTAGGGGAATGTTTGATGTCCTTCCCAAACTAAAAAATTTGAAAACACTCACATAGGATGCAATAATATAACTTCACCAGCCTCTAGGCCTTGAAACTCCTAATATTTAAATACCACACAACTCAATTGTGGTCTGATTGCCTGTTGTCTATGAATCCTTGAAAATTGTTCCAGGACATGGCAACTCTGTTATCTTTTAATATAATGTCATATTATCAGGTGTTCTTGTCACCAATGAAAGTGCAGCATGAATAATAGTTGTATACTGTGCTGCACTGTATTACTATAAGTGTAATTAAAACACCTATTTCAGTCAAGTCATGTTTGATCTGAGCTTAATTTTTATAGATTATAAACCAACTGTGAAAAAAATCATTTTCTGGTTATTGAAGACAATAGTGGCATACAGCAATTTTTCACTAGACTATTTCTGCTTTATGTTGCTGATTTTTGTGACATAAAGAAATTTTTACATCACAAAAAAAAAAGAAAATTACTATTTTTTCATCATCATTTTAATAGCAAAGTCATGACATGCCTAGCAAACTGGTTTTTTATCTTGCCTGATAGCAGATCTTGGAGCAGATCTTATTTAATGTGATTTTTCTATAGTAAAAGAATTGATGGGAAAAACAGATGTTTTCAGGAATGGGAGAGAAACACAGTATTACTTTAAAAGGATTATCAGTTGTAATGCATTTACTTGGAGGAATTAGAAAGAGAAGTAGAGAAGTAAGCAGGGTATCACACAGTAATGCAAAAATAACAAATAAAATGAGCTCTCCTGCCTGGTTTATGACTGTGCATCAATTATTTATTTCTCTCTCAGACACTTTCTTTGTAGATTCTGAAACAACAGAGACCACCTCTTTTTGCATTAACCCCACATGAAGGAAGAAGGTATCAAGGCATTACCTCTGTACTGAGCTCTAAAGCAGACCAGCAGAACAGCATGGTTTTGGGTTAGTGACAAAAGTTTCCGGACAAATTGAATTTTTAGATTTCATGCAGAACAAAATCAAGTCTTTCCACCAAAAATACAGCTGAGTAGTTAAGACTAGAAATAAAAAATAACTCTTAATACTAATTTTTACTCTCTAAACCCTTCAAATGAAGCAAAAAAGGGGAATGAGTCTTCCATAGTCCAAGAATTTATCTTATTTTCCAGATAAAGTGCCACTTATTTATTTTGCACCTTGTAGTTTAATGAAAATCAACACATTTTGACATAATAATATATTTTGGCAAAAAACAGTCCTATATTTTTTAAAAGGAAGCATGAAATTACACTGCTAAAATGTGCCTTCAAAGAGAATTCAGAAAACAGAAATATTAAAAATGTCTTTGCTCCCTTGTTTTGCTTCTGATTTTGAAGGTGTAGGAGGCAAGGGGACTATTTTGCTTTTTCAAACAACATACAGAAATGTGAAATCATCAAAGAGCTATATTTGCCTCTGATATGTATGGAAGTTGGCAGTGTGTAAACTTAAGTGGCTCAAAGGTATTAGAGATATTACATACCTCGCTGTCCTCCTACAGAAGAAAGTAACATTACACTGTAGCCCTTCTCCATATACGCCTTGTGTTATGTGAGGCTCATACAAAATATCTCCCAAATCAACCTGTTGCCTGAACTCTGCTTCCCAGCACCCACAGGATGCTGTGCTGTTTGTGAGCTCTTTATGGAGTGCTATTTGAATGTCTGACTTAGAAACCATCCTACAGAGGTCAGATTTATTTTTAAGAATTCTGTTTTTGCATATTTTCTCATTTTACTGGAACACACTTAAACTAACATTGCATACAATTCTGATGTCCCCAACATATGAAGGACATAGAATTGTTGAAGCAAGTCCAGAGGAGGGCCATGAAGTTGATAAGAGGACAGGAGCACTTCCCCTACAAAGACAGGCTGAGAAAGTTGGGCTGTTCAGACTGGATATGAGAAGGTTGTGTAGAGATCTCAGAGCAACCTTCCATTGTCTGAAGGGTCCTACAGGGAAGCTGGAGAGACACTCTTGGTTAGGAACTGCGTGATAGGCTTGGGGTAATGGCTTCAAATGGAGAGCACATTTAGATTAGTTGGTAGGAAGGAATTCTTTGCTATGACAGTGGTAGGCACAGAGAAGTTATGGATGCCCCATCGCTGGCAGCCTTCAAGATAAGGCTGGATGAGGCTCTGAGTGACCTGGTCTAATGGAAGACATCCCTGCCCATAGCAGAGCAGTTGGAACTAGATTATCTTTCAGGCTCCTTCCACCCCAAACCATTCTATAATTTTATGATTCTATGATTATGTTAAACTCTTGATGGACATCCCAAAACTGAACATTGCACTCCAGGAGTGACCTTACAAGTGCTGTATTGATTTCTTCAGCTGGTGCAGTATTGTAAATGATGCCCAGCATGTGGTTAGTCTTCATCACCAGAAGGTCATACCACCCAATTTACCATCCACCAGGACCTCTCAGGTCCTTCTCTGCAAAGCTGACTTCCAGCCAGTCAGCTCCCTAACCCTCCTGCTACATGGCATTACTTTCATCCCAATTGTGACATCCTCATGAGATATCCATCAGTCCATTTCTACAACCTGTCTAGATCCCTCTAAATGACAGCCCTGTTTTCTGATAAATTGATCCTTCTCACAGTATTATACCATCTGAAAACCTAAGTTGTTGTTTAAGTTTTAAGGACATTTTAAAGCTGGGTCTGTAAATGGAAAGATAGTAAAAGATATCAGCAAAGTGTAAACAGATTCAAGTGACATATAAAACAACATTTTCCAGAATTTTTATTTCCAGATAATAGACCAGATTAAAATATTTTTGTCACTGGATTGACTTGGTCAGTGCTGGTGAGAGGCTCTCCATGATACTGGCCCAATGTGGCAGATGGCTGGAGTGTCCAAGGGTCAGGGTCACTGGGGCTTGGAAAAGCTGCCTCATCCTTTGATAGCAAAAAGAAGGAACAAAATTATTTCTTAGCCTAATTCTGCTTGTAAAACAACATTGCTAACACCAGGGGACAAATGAGGACAAAAAGTGGATTTCATAAATTTTCATTTCATATTCAGCTACTAAAAACACATTCCTGCACACTAGTGGCCTCTCTTGCCTTGTGCTGCACTCTGTCCACTGATACAATTCTCTTCCCTGGCTCTGGGTGATCATATTATGCCAATATACATATCTGTCTGGAACAAGATATGTTTGTGTTTGGCACTTAACCATTTTTAATATGGCAAACTTCTTTTCCAGACACTCTCCCTCTTGAGGAGCTATTTAATTTTTTTGATCATCTGCCCTTCAGCTGTCTCACCTACGTTGCCAATATCTTCCCAGATATTACTAGCGTATATGATTAGGCACAACAAAAGTAAATACATTTTACTGCCAGCAGTTTGACACCAGAATCAAATAGGATCCAAAAATGTGTCATCCACTGAAAGATTTTGGATAAAAATGCAGAGAATGCCTAGATTTTAATTTTTCAGTTTAAAATAAATATCTTTCTACATATTTTACTGATTACTACAAAATGCAAAGTGGTAAGGGGACAGAAGGGATGCCTGAAGAGGGGATAAATAAACAATGACAAGCTGAGAAAGTTATTTTAGGTGGTTTCAATTTAACTGTAAAATTCTTAGCAATGCATGTTGCATATTTTCCCAAAAAACATTCTAATCCTTTTCTCCAGTCTCAATTTATTTGTGTACTTGACACACTATGTGGTGTTAGAGCAATTCCAGGCATGTCTTGCCTTTTGGATGTACAAATATACTGGGGTCGTGGTTGTGGTGAATTTAAAAAGTTGTACCATCACATCCAAGATCAACAAGGTGCCCCCAAGCCTCCTCTTCTCCAGATAAAACAACATCAGCTTTCAGCCACTCCTTTTAAGGCTTGTACTCCAGACCCTGCCCCAACTCTGTTGCCTTTCTTTGGACACTCTCCAACACCTCAATATCTTTCTTGTAGTGAAGGGCCCAAAACTGAACCCCAGATTCGAGGTGTGGCCTCACCAGTGCCAGGTGTAGGGGGACAATCATTGCTCTGGTCCTGCTGGCCACACTATCGGTGATACAAGCCAGGATGCCATTGACTTTCTTGGCCAGCTGGACACACTGTTGGCTTATATCCAGCCAGCTGTCAGCCAGCACCCTGAAGTTGCTTCCTGTTGGGCAGCTCTCAAACCGCTCTTCCCCCAGCCTGTAGTGCCACCTGGGGGTTGTTGTGACCTGAGTGCAGGACTCTGAACTTCTTATTGAACGTCATGCAGTCGTCCTCAGCCCATCAATCCAGCCCACCAAAGATCTCCCTGCAGAGCTTTTCTTCCCTCCAACAGATCAACACTTCCATCTAACTTGGTGTCGTCTGCAAACTGACTGAGGGTGAGCTCAATCCCTCAGCCAAATCATCCAAATATTAAACAGAACTGACCCCAACACTGTGCCCTGGGGAACCCCAGTGGTGGCTGGCAGCCAGTTGTCTTTAGTTCCATTCACCCCACTCTCTGGGCCTTGCCAGTCAGTTTGTCACCCAGAAAAGGCTACACCCAGCCAAGCCATGAGCAGTCAGTTTCTCCAGGAGAATTCTATGGGATGTGGTGTCAAATGCTTTACCAAAGTCTAGATAGGCAACATCTGCAGTCTTTCCCTCATCTGCTGAGTGGATTGCCCCATCATAGAAGGCGATCAGGTTTGTCAACAGGCCCTGCCTTTTGTAAACTGGTGCTGACTGGGCCTGATTCCCTGGTTGTCCTGCATGTGCTGTGTGATGGCACTCAGGATCATCTGCTCCATGACCTTCCTTGGTACCGAGATCAGGCTGACAGGCCTGTAATTCCCCAGACCCTCTTACAGAAGGACACTACATTTGCTAATTTCCAGTCAGCTGGCACTTCTCCTGTTAACCAGGACTGTTGGTAAATGATTGAAAATGGTATGGCAAGCTTTTTTGCCAGCTCTCTCATTACTCTCACATCCCATCTGGACCCATACACTTGTGGGTGTCTAATTGGCATAACAGACATAATCCTTTCGTCCTGGATTATGCAGGTTTCATTCCCCATCACTAACTTCCAGCTCTGGGAGCTGGGAAACCTAAGAACAACCGGTTTTTGTATTAAAGACTGAAGCAAAGAAGCATTAAGTATCTCAGCCTTTTCCTTATCCCCAGATGCTATGCGACCCTCTGCATCCAGCAGAGGATTGGGATGCTCCTTAGCCCTCCTTTTGTTGCCAATATATTTTTAGAATTTTTTTTGTTTCTTTAACCACAGTGGCTAAATTAGGTTCCAATTTTATCCAAAAAGCTGTTGCTGAAATAGGAGCTGAAGGGTTTTGAGAAAGTCTCTAGTGTTTTAAAGAATACAGATGTAAACTAGAATTTATTTCCTTCTACTCAGAAGGCTATTTATCTTTGTGACAGTGAAATATTTTTCAAGATGTGAAGGGAGGTGTAAATCTGCACATTCTTAATAAACACATTTATGTTTATTAATTTATATGGCTTGCCTGAAAACACCCTTCACAGTCAGTCTCACATGAATAATTAGATACACCCTCAATCTGAGTCCTTCAGTACAGGGGAAATACAGAATATCAAGACTGAATCTTTAGCAGGATCTACCTATCTCAACTCTATTCTAAGTATTTCAGAAATACTCACTATTTAGAAGTGTAAATCACTTGAGAAAACTTGACATCACCTCCATTTGAAGAATCAGGGAGTTCCATAAATGAGACAGCTTCACTAGTAGATGTGGTTCAGATATGCAGGAAGATCCTGTGCACAGTAAGGTGCACCACACACAGACTCCATGCACAAGGGGAAACACAGATAATATTACCTAATCTCTCCTACTGCTTTCACTAGAGAACCTTTGAAAGTTATGACGAATTCAGGTGCAAACGACTGCTTGGTGAAAACCTGAAAACACATTTTTTTAATACAGAGCACCTATAAGTACAGATTCACTCTTGTGAAATCCCAGCTGGAGTACTGCATCCAACCCTGGAGTCCTCAGACAGGAAAGACATGGACAAATTGGAGAAGATCCAGAGGAGGGTACCAAAAACAATCACAAAACTAGAATATGTTTCCTATGGGGCTGTTCAGACTGGAGAAGAGAAAGCTCTGGGGACACCTTACAGCAACTTTTCAATACTTAAAAGGGCCTTACAAGAAAGATGAGGACAAACTTTTTAGTAGGATCTGTAGCTGTAAGACAAGGCATAATGATTTTAAACTAAAGGGCAGTAAAACACTGGAACAGATTGTTCAGAGAAGTGGTGGATGCCCCATTCCTGGAAACATTCAGGTTGAAAGGCATTCTGAAGAACCAGATCTAGTTGAAGATGTCCCTGCTCACTGCAGGGTCTAGATGACAATTAAAGGTCCCTTCCAACACAAACTATTGTATTATTCTATAATTCCATAAACCCCTGATTCTGTCCAGACCTCCATATCATCAAAGCCATCCATCAGTTGAAGAAGGAGGAAAAAAGCTTTCTGGAACCTTTAAAAGCAGCATCCTTCAAGCAAGGCATCTGGGCAATCTTTGCTAACAACCTATCACTCCATCAATATATCCTGGAAGCCTGTCTGTCAGTGCATTCCTGGCAGTTTCAGTGAGAGGTCAGTTACTCTGAACACTTCTTCTCCTAAGAAACCAACAGGGACTTGCTCTCAGTTTGGTTCAGGCACTCAAAGGAAGAGATATCTTTCTTTCATACACAAGAGCAAAAGTGTTTGCAGGATTAAGTCACAGAACTATAAAAATAAATGTTGTTTTCAACTGTTTTTAACAGGTCAGCATTTAACCTCTAATCACCCAAATGTAACAGCTTTCCCACATAAGAAATACCTAACTATGAGAAATGATGGTCACAGGAAATATTATAGCTAGCTACAAAAGGGCTAGCAAATGACAATGTATGATGCCATATGATCTGTATTTCTTCTGCATTATTTTATTTTCACTTTCAAGTTGGTATTGAAGGCTGTTTCTTCCCTAAGAAATCTCTGTGCTCATCTACACTTGACAGATTTTTTGCTAGCTTTTTCCTCCTCCTTTTTGCTTCTGAGGAGTTTATGAATTGTCCTGTTCTTTGAGCCTATATGACTGGGAAAGAAGAGAATGTGCCTCTGCATTCCCCAAGATTTACACGATATCTCTATGTTTGCTGACTGAGTTTGACTAGTGTCTTGTAATTCTCTTGTGGATTTTTTGAGTTTTAACATTCTCTTTATCAAAAAGAAAGTGTTTGTCCCCCTCCAACTGATTGACAGTTGATATTATCAAGTTTGTATAAAGTATATATATGTAAAATATTATAATTATTGGGCCATTTGCGTAACTATGCTTATACTGTGCTGCCATCATTCTGGCAGCTCAAAGAGCTTCATTTACAGGATGTCACTGTGCCAAGTATTGCACAGGAAAAGAGGAAGAAAGCTGTATAGAAAACACATCCTAACAAGGTCACATCACAGGCATAAAGCCTTTAAATTCCGAAGATCGGGAGTCCAGGCCTCCCTTAATGCCTGCAAGTCCCTTTTCATTCTGGTTGTCCATGAAACTTACATCATCTATGCACTTACAGCATTCCTGTGACAGGAAGCACAGAGGCTATGGAAAAGATCAGCAGCTATACATATATAAAGGAAAAAATGACAGAAATACCAAAGATAGAGATGTTTTATATCGCAGCTCCAAATCTTGTGCCAGTAAGTTATAATCAGGTAATTAAAGAAAAAATAGTTTGCCATTATTAATAGTGGAATTTAGCACATTTATTTAACAGATTGATAGTGTTAAATATTAATTCAAAATCTCATCCTCTAGATAACAGCAAGAACTATGAGTTGTGAAATGAAGAGGAGAAAAATAAGAGGCCATGAACACGTCATGGAAGTCATTCTCCATGGCCTCATCTCCCCTGACAGAAATGTGTATTGCAATCTGTCAACCAAGCAGTGACCATTTTTTAAAACATCCTCCTAGGCTGCATGCATCTGTAGTCTGTGTGCATAGAACTGCTGGGCACACAGAGCTGAAAGTGATGGGTTTGAAAGACAGAATCACACTGCCCTTGTTAGAACACTTGGAGATTACACAATTTCTCTTCTCCCATTCTAGCTTGCATTTTAACACCAGCCTTTGAAAAGTAACCTATTCCAGGATTTTATATTAACTGACTTCTGTTCAGGCTGGAATACAGAATTGAAGACATTGAAAATAAAGTCAATTTCTAGTCTGGCAGCTGAACCACAAAAAATGGAAATTACATATAGATCAAAATCAGTCCAAATCAGAAAATCAGTGTATTTTTCAGTGATTAAAAAAGTTAATGGCTATAAAAGTTGTTTAACATACCCAAAGTTCTTTCTTTTCCTTTATTTAAATACTCAATTCTCTTTGAGTGATATTTGAAAAGTTGAAGCTCAGCAAAAACCAAAAAGTTTCCAGTTAAAATTACCAAAATAAAATGTTTTGCCCTTTGCAAATTCCTGTCTTCTGTTTTCTATCTCTTGCTGAATGTAAGAAGTTGTTTTGATTCTGGAGCAATGTGACTGTATGGGCAGATTTACTTTTTTTTTTTTTTTTTTAAATCTGTTACCTTGTCTGGTTCCTGTAACAGTTCAGTTGAAACACATTAATTCATACATTCTTTCTCCTCCCTTCTCACTGATTACTTGCTCTTTTTGGAACTGGGCTGGTCTGAATTCTTGTGTCCAGGCACCCTTTGAAGAACCATGAAGATTGGCATTCCTCACTATTGCCTGACCTCTTAGTCCAAGATCTGAGAAGACTCAAGCTTTTGGAAAGTTGTGGTGCACACTTCTTAACTTCATAGCTAGATGAGTATTACCTCTTCATCCTTTGAACTTAAGTAAAATTTGACCATTCATTTCTTGCAAGTACACTTTGGGTTCACTTGAATTAGTTCCCCTCCTGTCTAAAACTTGCCTCTTTTTCTCTCCCTAGTGTGACTCATGGCTTGCTTTGCAATGCTTCACCATAGAAATATGCATTCCGTAGTAGGTTTGATGTGATTAGTGTCTTTTGACACAGAAATGTCATAAACAGAACAAGGTAAGATTTTTTTCTCTTTCTCTGGCTAACTTGTTCCTAAAGTCAGTATTATTTTTAATGAAGTGGGGGTCTTCATACAAGAAGACCTTTACTTGAGAGTAAAGGCAGAGAAAGAAGAAAAGAGGTTATTCAGTGTGTAAGAGGCCTCTTCTCTCCTTCCCACATTGTTACTACTAACAAAGTCTTCAGTGTCTGCAAATGCATCTGTTTGCACGTGAAAAAACCATGACAAACATTAGTTCAATAGTGTTATTGCTAATTAGTATGAACACTTACATATGCAAATCAAAATAACTATCAGTTTGTGCATGCAATTATTTGGTTTATGCATGCAAATGTCTAGCTGAGGCCAGATCTTAACCTGTTGTAAACTAGAATAACTCCACAGGCTTCAGTCAAACTATGTTGGTTCATGTTTGCTACAGAACTATTCCATGGGGTTTTTTTCAGGCAATTTTAATTCTTGTGGAATTATAGACACAGTTATAGACTTGCTTCAAAAAGTTGAGTTTTTGCACTTCTGGTAAGGACAGTGTCTGACTCTAAAGATGGCCTGGATTTTGCATTGTCTACAAGTTCTATACTCTGAAGTTCTCTTTCGCCCCATGAGCTCATGTTATTATTAGGTTATATGCCCTATAACCTGCAGTCTGATTCCAAGACTGGAGTGGAGGTAACTGCAAAATGAAGATCTGGAAAAGACTTAATTTTTCAAATATTTGTCCAGTTTAAACTCCACTATAACAGTGAGCAGGTATTTTGATGTAGATGTTGATTCCAACTGACACTATTTCCATTGTGTCACTGTGGGCCATGTTGCATTTGATTAGGGAATGTTGTGGTCCAAATGACATCAAAGTGGTCTGAAAAATATATTTTTGAGGTTTTCTGGGTTTTTAGCTTTCTGAAGGTTTAAAGAAGGAGTTTCAAAATCATTACTAAAAGCTTTGCAGTGGATGTATTGCAGAGCTCATAAAATATAAAATGTCATTTTGCTTGACATGAGATAAGATTAGCCTGACGCTAAAGACTACAGAGATGCTCCATTGGTTCTGCTGGGTGGAGAAACAAGCCTTTTAAATAAAATAACTAGAATATGATTTGAGGGTCAGCTGTAGCAGGTAATTTGGTTATGGCAAATACTGCTGGACAGTAGAGACACAGGAATCCTTCTCCATCTTTAACAATTCACCGTTCTGAGTGTGCACTCTACATTGCTGGCCTGGTCACATTTGTAAGCAAAGTCATTCCCACCCAGGGAAGTGTATGCCTCTGGTGTACCACGGGCACCTTGGAAATGGCTTCCTATAAAGTGACCCTGAAATAACCTGCTGAACCTGGCACTGAGATAGTCAGAAAGGAGCTCCCAGAATAATCATGAGTACTGGGATACAAGATAAAGAGACACACAGGTAATTCTGGACAAAAAATGATTACTTTCAGCCAGATTTCCTTGCTTGATCTTAGCTAATAGATTTGGCAGAAATAAGGATGCAAGGAGCAGCATGGAAAGCAGACAGTGAAACAGCCTCAGAAAGACATGAAGAATGAACGACACACAGCCAGAAATGTGTGGAAATGCCTCCTATTTTCTCAAGCAAGGTCCAAAGAGACTTGTGGCTGTGATACTCAGAAACCCTGAAAAAAATTTGGAATCTATGCATGTTGCAGTGAGATTTTTCAGCAGCAACATGCAGACAAGACCTGAGGAATAATCAACTTGACCTTCTAAAAGATCTGATGGGGTGGCAATGTTAGCATCCAGAGGTGACTAAATATATCTTTCTCCTCCCTGGCAAATGAAACAGCTATTTTGTCCATGAGCTATGCTTCTTAAAATTACTACTTGATTTACAGCTGTTAAGTCATTTTGAGGACCTGATTAATCATTTGCTCTTGGCAGGCAGAGTTACGGCTGCTAAAAATAAGAAACAATGTCTTGTGTCTTAATCAGCGAAATGGAGATCGTGGCCAAATAGTGGAGATCCATGCAAACTTTCTGGGCACATATATATATGACGTTTGTTTGGGATAAACATGCAAACACTTACTGCCGCATGTTTAGTTTGTTGAGCCAATTATTGAAAGAAAGATGAACTCCATTCCCACTGCATTTTAGTGCCATGATTGGCCAGGGAAATTGTGTGAGAGAGAATGTTCAGTTGTGGGTGTACCTAGCAAAGGTCTCTTCTGAGACTGACAGGCACACCAAAAGGTAGATAGGTAGCAAATGCTTCAAGTATCACTTTTTTACCATAGAAATTGATACAATAAAATTGAACCGGATAAGAGTATAATGTAAATAGAACTATTTCCTAATAGCTTGTTTTTTGCTTTCATTGGTGTGCTTGACAACAACCCACTGAAGTAAGACTTTAAATTCTATGCACCTGAGCAATGTTCGTCGAATTTCTCCCACTTTTCTATAATGAAATCCTTGCAAGAAAACTGATGCCTTAAATTTTAGCTTTCATGTTTTTCAGATTCTGTGCTCTCCTGGATGTAGTTATGAGCCTCATATTAAGTGCTAGTAAGCTCTCTTCACAGAGTAGGTAGACAAAAACTCCTGAAGACCAAGGATAACTTTCAGCCCAACAGCATAAACAAAGGTGGACTGAAGGGAGGAACAAGAAGGATGAGACCTCACAATCTGAAGCTGCAATTGGACAATTAAATCCCAATGTGCAAATGGACCAAAACTTATAAAAGTGTAAGACCTTGTGACTGGTTGTCCATTTTGTGACCATTCTTAGTCCATCTTGGGTGCAGCCCTGGTCAGGCTCTTTTCCTGCCCAACGTGTATCCTAGAGGCCTTTCAATAAATACCTACTTTATTCTCTAGTTTTCTCCAGTTTCTGTTTCAGGTCAGCCTTCCTAAGGCATCAAAACAACTGTGCGCATACTATATTTCCCTTTTGCACTAATAGGCGCTCTGTCATTTTTATATACTCTATATAAGTTACCGTAGTAGACTTTAAGAATACAATATTACAGGTAAATTCTAATGGGACTAGATAAAGACAGTTGCACAGTCAAAATTTCCTCATCTCTTCTGTCATTATCCCTCAGCTGTGAAAACTGAATCTATCCAAATTTGAACAAGAAGACTGGAAACTGCTTCTTCTAAACCTTATTCTATTCAACCTAAGAATTATCCGCAAGAGTTCAGTGATTAGCAAAGAATCACTAATGTAGTAGAAAAGGCATTTGGTTCCTTCTGAGTCTCCTAATTATCATTCTTTATGTACAAAAAATAAAAAGACAAGCAAAAAAATAATACTGATTTAATAACTCACTGAA
This sequence comes from Illadopsis cleaveri, assembly GCA_013399915.1. NCBI lineage: Eukaryota > Metazoa > Chordata > Aves > Passeriformes > Timaliidae > Illadopsis > Illadopsis cleaveri. Next base: position 375,646 of record VXBB01003043.1, on the reverse strand, counting down.
GAGTGCTGTAGTTCATGAATTTTATACAATTCTCAGTCACAGTCTTGACAGCGGAATAGAGAAGGGAAGAAAATACCATATGAGTGATAATTTACAGACTGAGAATGAACACTCAGTATAAAATTTTTCAAAGAAGTTGTGTTGCAAACTCTGTAAAAGACATTGGGTTCTAACGTGCATTTTGAGAGGACATCATCAGTGTGACAATATGGACTTCATTAGCTCCAACTTCAACTGCGGAAATAAATTTGTGTTGAAGACGCAGTCTAACCTCTCTATAACAAATCACCACTGAGCTCAGATAAATATTTATGATTTCAGACTGTTCAGGGTAATAGGGTTTGGCTGTTTGCTGCATTAGAAAAAATGGAGAAACTTGCAATTTGAATTAAAGATTTATATACAGTACTTTTATGGAAATTGTTTCCCACACATAAATATTTAGATGAAATCTTAAAAAGGAAGTTCAAATTAAATGAGAATGGAAATAAAAAGGACATTTCCAGATCATGTACAACATGTATTGGGGAATTTTTTTTGTAGGTTTATATTAAGATTAATTTTGCTTTTTTTTTCCTACAGACCGATTAATAAAATCAGTTCACTCTTGCTGATAGGAGAGTTAAAGCAGGATGTTCTGGTGAAAGTTAGGATACTTATTAGAGAAAAAGATTATGTTTACATATAGTATTTCCATAGGAAAAACAGCAACAGAAACATAGAAATAGAAGTAGATTCTATGTAGCTTTGTTCAAATACGCAGTCATTATGATTTTGCCTAGACCTCACAAGAATATTTTGGGCTTATCTACACTGAATATATCTATTTAAAATACACTTAACTATGCATATAGGTACATATTTCAGTCACATGCAGGAAATATTGTTATGCACATATTTTTTTGTATTATACTTTTAAGATTTCTTGACTGTGGCTTTGACTGTCCTAAGTGAGATTGTCTTACTGCCAGTTTTCAGCTTCTTGCTACTGGATCATCTGACTTCCCTATTTCATAAGTATCTGAGGATCCTGGTGGAGAACAAGGTGGCCATGATGAGCCGTGTGCCCTTCCAGCAAAGGGGAATATGATTAGTGAAGGAGTGCAGTCAGCAGGTGGAGAGAGTCAATTATTCTCCTCTATTTAGAAACTGGGAGCATGTGAGGAGCACTGTGTCAAACCCTGGGCTTCCCACTGAAAAATAAAACAGAAGACATTTACGTACTTGAAGTGAGCCGCACAGAAGGCTACAAAGACAAAGAGGGCTCTGGACCACACAGTATGAGAAGTTACTGAGATGCTGAGAGAAATATGTGTTCAGTTTGGAGAAACCAAGTACAATGATTGCTGTCTACAACTGGGTAATGGGAAGATCCAGAGGAGCTGGGGCCACATTCTTGTTAGGGGTGCATAGAAAAAAGATGATGGGCAAAAGATGCCAGCTACACAAAGGAAACACTGACTGAATAATAGGAGCACAGTATTCACAGGGGAGTGGCCAAGCAGTAGCTCAGACTGTCCAGATGGGCTGTGGGTTTGCCAACTCTAGGGCTATTCAAGAGTGTGTTCAGGAGCCCTGAGTAACCTGACGTTGTTTCACAGTTCTCTCTGCTTTGAGCAAGAGTTGGATCAAATAAAATCACACAACAGTTTAGGACTGGGGCTGCAAGCCTCTCTGTTGAGCAATACTTCTGTTTGCACTAGAGGTGCTAGAAAAGGGAATGATTTAGCAGTGTAAACACAACAACTGGAGATTGGAAACTCCAAGAATTCACTCTTAGGGGTAAATAAAATGAGGAAAAGCCTCATATGTTCCTGAGACCTAGCAAAGTGTACTCCTGGGAAAACATATTTACAAATGTACTGTAAAAGCTCAGTCATTAATTCTTCATGCTTTGTAAATGGGAAATGTGCCATATATGTGCTAGGACTCAATATAACATTAAAACTAATTTGAGTAGTAAAATCCATTCATTCTTCCCCTGCATGAAGCAGGACCAAATTTAGGATCATTTTGGAGATCAGTCATGTCCTTTTTAAGCTGGGGGATTGAAGACCAGGGAAGTGATGGCAATAATGTTTAATAATCAAAGAAACATCTCTAACTGGTATTTCTCTGTGTTATGGATAATCAAAGATGGTTAAAGGTACCATGTCACTATACTGAATTTATTTTTCAATTAAATTATGGTAATAAAAGTAATTTCTTTATATCTTCAGCAAGTGTGATGCAAAACAGGGGACTCAGCCACTTTGAAACTGTGGCCAGTGCTCACAGGCCAGTAAATGATCCTTCATACTTTAATTTTAGTATCTTCAGAAATAAGAAATCAAAAATTACTTTGACTTTACAGTTATTTCTACATTTTTAGGATAAACTGCTCTTAGTGCTGTCTTCAGCTGCAGGAGGAATCAAACAGAAGAATCCTGAGGTAGTGGAGAACAAGGGTGAGGAGACAGGTCGGAATTATTCCGTAATGCTGCCTCAGGACCACAAATAACAACAGAATCCAACCTTAATAACTGTGCTGTATCATTGACACTAATTTTAGAAAAAGGAAAGAGTCCTCCTGACCACTGCAGAAATAGACACTGGCGTGTTCTTCTGAAGAAGTGATGTCAGTAGGAAAGGGGAAGTGGTGTGCAGGAGCCCTCACCAGCTGTCATAAATTCACAGAACCTTGTTGGTCAGAAGGAATCTCCAGAGGTCATCCAGTACACCCTGTGCTCAGGGCTGGCTGCCTGGGGTCTCACTGCTCTAGTCTTCTCCAGCTCCAAGGATGGAGAGTCCACAACTACACTGCTTGACAAATATTTATCCTTTTCATGTTAGTTGTTTTACGGTTCAGTGAGATCCCTGGACCTTTTACCCTGTGTTGTTCATTGCTTTTTGAGGTGTTTATTCTTTGTCTTCTTATTTTGGAGCATGATTTTCCTTTTGCTCTATCTGGCTTCAAACTGTTGATGTTTGATCCATCCCTAGGATCTTCTGTAGTCACTAGTTCCTCTAGTAACATCCATTCAAACTACTTCAAGGAGGATAAGACATGAAAAAAAATTCAATCAGCCAGAAATGTGTTGTGTTGGTCACTGTAGCTCTGGGAAGTGCACTGGTTTCTCTTTGTAGTTTCACATAAGTACTCTGGCATTCAGTTTTAGATTTATTCATCTCACCCAACTAGCCTAATTTCTAAAAGCAATTTCTTATGGGACTTGGTGATCTTAGATGTCTTTTTCAACCTTAACAATTCTATGATTCTATGTAGCATTATCAAAATTTCCCTTAGTCATCAGGAATCCATATACAAGTCTACAGTATAAAAAAAAAAGGCAACATGTTTTTTAAAGCCTTAGGAAAACAGTACTTGTTTTTCCTCAATGGGATTAATTCTGTGTGATTTTGAAAGCTTCCTGCAGGTATCTGTTGACTACAATGATGTAATAATTACTTAGCACTTCTTCAAATTACCAATTTTGCAAGCATACAATAGATTCTTATATCCATTGACAACTTTTAACTCAATTTTCTGGAATTTTGTCAAATTCTTGATGAAATACTTTGGTGGCTGCTGCAATTTGCAAGTACATTTTTTTCAGTGTCTACAGTTTACCAAAGCTAACATTAAGTCAAGTAGAGCCAGATTTCAGCCTTAAAATTTTGGAGTCATTTTCTTTGTGAGTCCTTCTAGTTTTAGCCACATTTCCCCATAACAGTTTTAATTCTGGACAGTATGCCTGAAAGACCCTATCCACAGCACACTGACAGCAATGGCAGAACCTCACCTGTCAAATGGCTTGCACAGCATTCCTGGGCAGGCCCAGATAAGCACATGTTTTAAAGTAATTTTCCAGAACATAGCTTTTAAACTGTGCTTTAGCAACCTTTGGATATCCAGTCCCACTGCTTTTACTGTCCATTTTAACTTGGTGTTAAAAAGAAGTTATGTCTCAAGTTATGTTTCTACAAATAGTATGTGACCTGACAATGTGCCAGGTCAAGACAGTGTCATGCTGTCAGAACTTTTCTGCCTGTCAGAGTTGACAATTACTCAAACTTCATTAGATGGAGTGGTGGAGAACCTGCCTATACCTGGTCTCCTTAGCCCCTTCCAATACTTGCATTTGTACTTTTCATTTTGCTGTTAGAGGTAGATCAATATTGAAAAAAGGTCCAAATTGTTAATATTTCTGCACAAAAGAAAAGATTGGCTCCTACATACTTATAGGGCTCAGAGTTACAGCCTTAGCTACTACTCTTGTCTTTATAGGCCACTCTGAACTGTGGAAACCTTCACCCACACTTCTAACTGAGATTACAGGCAAAATTGCTGCCAGGAGACTGCAGAGGAATGATATAAAGAGGTGCAGTCTTATTTGGAGATGAGCTGATTTTGGTATCTCAGTACCAGGCAGCACTGGCAGCAGAGCACCGAGAGGTTTTCCTGATGATGGCCACGATGTAGCTGTTAGGTCCGTGCACCCATATCTGTGTGTGTCACTTTAAAGCACATGCAAGATTATGCTTGAATCATGGGTCATGTTGTATTTTAAAGGTCATCTGAGCCATTCAGAAATAAACAAACTCACAGTGGTGCATACAAGACACCAGTATTTCTAAAATTGCTGAGTGACAAATGTATCTAGGCATGATAGTATTTCCAGCTCCCGTATCTAAAACACAGCTCAGTAGGGACTTGATCTATATCCAGTCTGCACACTATGTTTATGCAAGTAATAACAGCAATGAAAATCAATGTACCTGTGAGTTTGCAAGTGAATAATATGGCTCCTTTTTCTCCATCAACTCTGTGTGTGTTCCCATTTCAACCACTGTGCTATCCACAATTCCCACTGTTGCATCCACAGTCTGAGCTGTGGCGAGGCAATGAGCATTAATAAGAGTAGTTTGACGTTGTGTGGCCTGTAAACAAAACACCAAACTGTAATTCACATCCCCTGTTGCTAGGTGGTTTGAAGTAATTCCTTTAATTTGTCGTATTGATACTGCTGTTACATCCCATTGATCCCATCTGCTGAATATCTGTATAATCCACGATACCCTCTCAACTGACTTAACCGACAACCTGCTCCTTTCCCTGGCAGACTGAATCATCACCTGTTCTCTCTTTTGGCTTATTGTCTGCTCCTGCTTTTCTTGGAGTATGTCTTTTTAAAATGCTGTTGCACAGCCCAGCCAAGATGTACAAAGCTGGGAGCATTTCCATAGAGAATGGCTCACTGTTGAAGGACACATCTGCTCCCAGTGTCTCACTGATTCCAGAACAACACCAGTTATTTTTCACTGGTAAATGTTGCTGAGCATTATCTAGCTGAAGGCAACGTGTTTGCCTTAAATAGGTAGCTTTGGGCTTCCTTTGCCACACAAAAAATGCAGAGGTTATAATTTGGTAATTTATGGAGGAAAGCTATTCACCTCACATGAGCACAAATGCCAAATTTCCAGAAATAAACAAACATACAGGGTACTACCAGCAGACTGCCTATGCAACCAAAGAAGAGAGATAAAGACTTTTCCAAAATACATCTTTCTCAGTTTTCTTCCTAATGAACTGTTGGGAGTTGCACACTCAGTGTAGTTAAACTCTCTGGGGTGCTGCAGAGTAAGTGTTCCTTGTCTCTTAGGGCCATGGTGCCAGCCCAGCCCCCAGCTAGATGAGCCAAGTGGAAATCATTGTTATGGTTGTGAGGTGAAAGAGATGTGAATATTGTCACAGAAGAACAGTAAGCAGCTTTTTGCCCTGAATGGGAAATAATCCTTGCAACAAACCTGCAAAGAAAAATGATAACTGTCATTTTGTCTTCTCTCTGTATTTAAATTAAATCCATGATTGGAGAAAAGAGAAATGAGAAATTTATCAATGACAAAGCACTTACTTTTCCTACTCCAATGTGAGCTAGTAATGTCTCGCCTATGTCTAGAGCAGATGCAGTGTTATCTAGTGAGAGAATTTTGGGATTGCACACTAAAACTCAATCAATAGCCTTTTCTGGGTTTTGACCCCTGATTTCTGTAGTTTTCTTCTTTCAATCAAAATACTAGCATGTTTCGAGAAGAAGGGTATAAGATCTATCACTTTTTGCACTGTGAACAAATAATATCTAATAGGACCTAATTGAGCATTTAGATAAATGGCAAGATCCCCTTTGATTCTGCAAAGTTCAGGCTGCAAAGAAATGGGATCTAAAAGTTGTAACATTTTCTCACTTGGTGACGTTTTCCCCTAGAAACTGATTATCAGGGAAAATCCACCCTAATTCAAGCTTTCCCACTGACAGAACTTCTCATGTGTGAGCAAGTCTCCTGGCAACAGCAGCAACGTTTATGAGCTTTACATCCTTTGAGTGCAACACCTTGCTGAAGCAGGGCACTGGGCTTCCAAAAAGAGATTTTGAGAGCTGCATTTTCCATTTTCGACACAAGGTGGCTGCAGAAAATCGGTTTGTGGTTTCAACTCACACATCCAACACACCCCGTCTACTCACTGTGTTTTACTGGATTTGCAGGGAGGCAGGTGTGACCCACTTGGGAGTGGCATATAACTCTCTTTTCCCCTCCAGTGTCCCTCCAATATTTCTACTGCATTTACATTCACTCAGCCACTCTGTAACTTTGGACTTGGTTCTTATCACCTGGCTGGTCTTAATTTCTCTATTCCCAGTGTGCATGTTAACCCTTTCATTTTCATTTTATTGAGTTTAGAGAAAAGTTTAATTTTAGAGATAAACTGGTCTATAGACAAGCACAAAAAACGCCACTCCACACATGACAAAACTCCCTGCTCTTGTTCAGTATTGAGCTTTACGTCAATTCAATTCTGACAGGCAGAACTTTATGTCAGTCAGTCCAAGGAAGAAAAAGATTTTAATACCACAACAGAAGATCCACTAGGTTAACATAAACACATTCTCCTCTTGTTTTGATTATAACTTGTTCATACATTGAATTTTCTCTGCCGGGTCTTACATCTGTTTAATTAGTCATCTAAAAATGATGGCTGCCTGTCTGACCATGCCTATGAGTTCTCCGAAACCTCTTATGTAAAATGGTTTTTAGATCATGTTCCTCCAGGATGATCTACAGAAAACATCACACTCTCTATCAAAGTATGAGATTCTATTTTATGATCTTTCACCTCTGGATCAGGCTGATGCATACAATAGGGCAATCTGATATCAGATTAACACGACATTAAGTAATGTCTCCTTTAGGTGGCTGTTCAAATATGCCTGCAGGTAGTTAGATATCAAACTTCTGGATAGATGGCTAAAGCCAGGTAAAATAATGCCCACATGAATTGTAAAAATGATTAAGTTTAAACTAAAAATGCCTTACAGGCTGAAATGTTACAGACTGGTAAATAGATTGCCTTCAGGATTACTCATCTCCTGTGGAGAAAATTGACTATCACAAAAAGACAACAAGAAGGTCATTCTTAAATATTTATCAGCTTAAAAAAGTAGTTATTATTACCGCAAAAAGCATTTATTATTACAGCAAGTTTTACATTGGCTACCTTTTAAACATCACTATTTCATCTATAATCTTTCATCAACTAGCAAATCAAGCTTCACTTATGTATGTGAACATGATATCTATTTCCAAAAATTGTTTCAAGCTTGTATAGTAGTCTACATTGTACTGAACCATCCATGTCTTTTTGTGTAATTTTCCCTCAGTTTATCTATTTCGAACATCCAGCAGAGAAGAGTTTACAAGCCTGAATGGAAGTTCCTAGTTTTGGCATGCACTTCCTTTATTCTTCACTCAAAGGGGAAATACTGTGAATGAGTCATCTCATATAATAGACACTTTCTACACCCCTCGTATAAAGACACACATTTCTTCTGTACCAAAGGGCTACAAACATGAGGAATCACACCATATATAGGCAGCACAGCAGGAAGTTTGAGAGGGTTTTCCAAAGGCATCCGGAATTGCCCAGGGATGAGCAGAAGCTGTGTAGCAAATAGCAGCTACAGATCATTTCAAGAGAAATATTAGTTTAACTGCAACCAATTTCCTGCCCTTTGCCTTGGGACACTATTTTGCATGAGTCTATTTTTAACTTGGGTTATTTCTTTACTATGTTGTGGTAGCTGCAGGCCACTGCCTTCAGTTTATCAAAGCAAATGTTAACTTGGAAAAATGGACATATTCAGACTCTATACAAAGGGAGAAACTATACCATTGCCTTTCATTTTACAAGCCAAAATCATAGCAAAAGACATGCTGAAAGAGCTGGTGCAAAATATTAAGAAAGTAAAGTCTTAGGCACTGATAAGAAAAACATAAAGGAAGACCAGCTTCTCTGGCAGGTATCGCCTGTTGTGCCATCTATGCCAAGAAAACCCAATTTAAATCAAAGTCCTCCAGCCAAGCTGCTGGCTTTGCATGTGGTGGACAAGGGGGCACTTGCAAAGATTGCTTCTTTGGCCCCCTGAGCCTTTGCTGCTGATGGTAGTTGAAGGTCCCTAAGAGCCCCTGAGCCTGTCCTGTGACAATTTAAATTTGAGGGCTGAGGGACTGCTTGAAATCAACCTCTTGAGATTTTTTGCACCTCCAAATCTGCATTTTCTTACCCTTCTGTTTTACCTCTAGAAACAAATAAAGCCACAACACCTCTCTACAGCACTGTTTCATGGAGTATGTTTATCCAAGCTGTGCTAGGAGGCCAGGTGATGCCACCAGCTGACACACCTGTGAGTTGAAAAGAACTGTCAGATGTGTAAGGGTGAAGAACTGATGGGGGTAAGTGTGTCAGCATAAAAAAATTCATTAAAAATTCATCAAAAATTCATGAATTTATTTCATTTCACTATTTAAGTACTGCAGATCCGTACAAAGACAGAAAAGACTGTAGTCTTGAAAAAGTTTTCTTGAATTAATTTTAGGATGATTGGCAACACAAAGTTAACAGTAGATGGGATATGTTTTTAAAACTGAAAGATAGATGGAATTCTTTTCCAGCCATCCCATACCATTCCTCCATTGAGTTCACCTGTCATCAGGATCATAAATATGCTGACTGAAACAGTTTATTAGGAATATGTATTCAGGTGGATTGAATATCCAGTGGAGTCAACTGGGCCATAGAGCTCAGGGACTGAATTTGAAAGGTTGTTCTATTTACAAGAAGCAAAAACTACCAAGAATTAAATGACCTTAGGCCAAATACCCATCTCAAAAAAAAGACTACAAGTGAACAAAGAACCTGAGGAAAGGGAAAAATATATTTATCACCGAATGTAGGTGCATTTTGGCTGTCAGGATCATAAAAAGAAGCTAGAATGATGTCAAATCAAGCAGACCAGGATGCTGCAAAAAATTAAACCAAATCAAGTCGTTCTCAAGAGAGAAAAAGAAAGAAGCAGCAAGGCCATTGTGTATAATTGCCTCCACCACAACTGCAAAATGTAGGCATTAGGTAACTACAAAGTTATTACCTTGTCTCAGCTTCCCAGGAAGCGGATGATGTCATGTATGTGGGAAAGGCAGAATGACAAAGGGCTCAGACAGCATGGAAATGGAAATGACCACGGTCAGGGAGCTGGTGGGCTCAGCTTGGATAATCTCTGTTCCGGAAAGGAAATGACATCTGTGATTCTGCCCAGAGGCAGCCAGTTTTGGACATTCTGGGTACATCTGAGGTACATCGCATGCTTTACTTGGCACAAAACAGATATCATAACTTTTTTTGGATGTGAAGAAACTGATTAGAAATGACTGAGTCATATTCCAGGCCTGTGTGAACAGTTTAGGCAATCCTAAATTTATTTTACTGAATAAAAAGTATGTGTAAGACAAATCAAGGGAAAGTGTAATTTGTATTCAAATTGATGGCCAGTAATTTAGTTTAATGAACTCGTCCCACATCAGGAAAAATTGAATTTTAAATCATCAGGTTAAATAAAGAGAACCTTCCAATACATAGCAGGATTTGTTGTGCAAATTTTCTGTGTTAGACCAATGATGAGTATGACCCGGAAATCCAGAAAAAAATCCTTTTTTACTGGTGTGAAGTAAAGACTTGCCACGGCCACCAGCACATTCTTCTCATAAGACACAACAAAATGAAATCTGTAATTCCTTTAAATTCAGATAGTATATTATAGTATGGGAAGTTCCTGTTTAAGGCTTATGATTCATACCACTAGTCTTGGATATAAAACAGATGCTCAGACCAGAAATTATTATTTCACTTACCTGGTATTAGACACCTCTAGGACTGCTAATTTATAAATTGCACATACATAAATATAACATCATAAATGACACAACTCACACGAGGTGTAGAAAACACAACCTGATTTACAAAGAGCTATGGTTATAAATAGACTCTTCTGAAAAATGTTTCTATTTGAAGTGGTGGAGTCACCATCCTCAAGTGTTAAAAAAACATATGGAAATGGCACTTGAGAACATATTTTAATGGTGAACATGGTAGTGGCACTAGATTGACAGTTAGACCTGATGATCTTAAAAGGCTTTTCCTACCTTAATGATTCTACGAAAATTCTGTAAATTACTTTAATTATGTTTTTGTATTTGAAATGATGAACCTACTTACAGACTTCTATGTATTTGCAATTAAATAAATACTACCACATATTTATGATATACTTTTATGACATGTAATGTATTAAATGTACTAAATGCATCATTGCATATGATACATATTTATACAATATGTATGTGTTATGCAATTAATATTTTCTTCTCTCTGGAGATATATTTACATGTGTTTCTCCAGAAAGAGTACAGAGATTTGTGTCAGTATATGGTATTTTCTTCATGAATAAATCATAATAATTCTTGATTTTAGAGTATAACTTTTTTGAAATAAGAGCTGTGATCTATTTTTTCATGTTGTGCTTACAGACTTGCTTTTGACTAATGAACATTGTTGTCTTTTTGCATTTTTCCTTTAAAAAAACAGCGAATTTTATTTATTTTCTGAACAGATTCCACCCAGACTTTTCCTGTTCTCTCCCCAAGATTAATACTCTTGACTCCTAGAGCAATTCTGCCAACATTCCAATTGATGTATTGAAAGGGTTTTCTTTTCAGTATCTTTTCTGTGTTTCTTGGTGAGTCATTTGAACCTGAGCATATAATCAATAGTCGACCAAAACATAAGTTCAGTGGGATATCTTCTCAATTTTATACAGAAGCTTTTTTGGATTAAAAATTTTTTAATTATTATTTTCTTTTTTATTTCCCCATTTTTTTTCTGGATTAGTGAATTTACAAGAAAATTCTGATGGAAATAACCATTTCCATGCTGACAAAAGTGAATAAAAAATTCATGACCACACACCATAAAAATAAGCTTGAGGGATTGCAGAAGCATGGACTCTGCAGTTCACATTGTGCAAAGGAATAGGCCATTCACAGTCTAGACTGAATTTTTCAGTGTCCTACTGGCAGGTTTTCCCAGAAGCTCTTTACAGGGCAGCTCTGCCAGCTTGTGGGGCTGTCCCCGGGAGTGGAAGTGTGCTATTGCAGCAGCGTGGGGCACACACTCACCACACTGCCAACGTGGCTAAAAATACTGCCTCAGAATAAACAAGAGATCAGTACACCGTTTGTATGCCAATAGATGTCAGTGTTGCATATCTTATGTAGTTTCACAGTTCTGGCAGAGGCTAGCTCTGCTGGGAAAGATCTGTTTATGTGCCCTGTTTTGTTTCATGAGCTCTTGTCTATGCTTTTTGTTTTGTTTCTAAGCTCGTCCATATGACAAAGAGCAAGTAAGCTGGGGCATCTGCTGGCCAATTCTTCATCAGTTAGATAGTTAGTTATAAGTTTTTTCTGTCAACAGCAAAAGCAGACTTTTTTCAGTGATCTGATTAAATTTGCAGGCCAGACAATTAACAATACATCTGCAATCCAGTTGCTGATCAGACTTCAGAGAGAGACCAGAGGTGAAATGGAGGAGATGCAGAGCTGCACAGAGCAACCCACAGCTGTTCCGATGGCTCTGCTGGTGCTGATACTATCTGCTCATGTGCTGAGTTGTTGTGGGCACACGTAACTGAGAGCAGGACTTGGCATGTATTTTTGGCAACCCCTGGGTCTGACTCATGCTCTAAGAGAAATACCAGAGCACTCCTCTGCTAAAGCACTGGGAAAAGGTGCCTCTTCCACACAGGACACACCAGCGAGAGACTGCACTATGCAGGAAGGAGAATTTTTCAGGGGTTTTTGCTCTCTCACCAAGGGTTTGTTTTCCCTTACTTGCCACATCATTCATCCTGGCCAATTCCCTTTCCACTGCAGCCCCCCCTCATGCTCCTGCATCTGTGGTTACATAGCAGGGGAATCACAGAAAATGTTACTATAATTAATGTGCCACTGCAGGATCCTGTCCTGCCTGTGCTCCCATTCTTGACTAGTGACTCAGCCCTTCTTTTATTCCCCCTTATGGCAATCCACACACATCAGTGCCTTTACCCCAAATGGAAATGTTTTAATTGGCAATGCCAGGTAGAACACAAGCAGTTTTGATACTACCACCACAGCAGAAAATCCAAAGAGATTTTTTGGCCTCCTGAATTTCCTGCTTCTCATTAGACTGTCCAGTGCACATCTGTAACAGTTCACAACCAGGCCTGTCAGCACACGGTTCATTAAAAAGCCAGGGCTGGCAACATCTTTTGGCCAAAATCCTTCCCTTCAGCAGTAATACAAACACTGCTCTGTGCACTGCGTACCTTCCTGGGAACTTGGAGGGAGTGAAAGCAATCTCTTATCTGAGAGTTCACTTCTCTGTGGGGGGTCAGTGTATGCTGATGTGCAATAGCCTCTGCTCTCCTCAAGAGTGGGGAGGCTGAAAATCCCCAAAGATGAGACTCTGACCTGAGGAATTTGCCTTGTAAATTACACAAAAATGCCCAATTGGTGAGAGGTTTTGTTTTCCTGAATTTTTTGTTTGTTTTCTTTTCCTTTCTTCCCTCAGTCATATTGTATGTCATGCAACTCACAAGATATATACGTAAAAATAAAAAAAGGAAAAAAATAGATGAGAATTTAAGTCAGGGCTATTATTTCCAATTCTCCTTTTCCCTGTCCAAGTTAAAAAACCTTTCTGATAAATTATTAGAATTTAATTCTTGGAGAATGTGAGCTACTAAACTTACATTAGAAGCCAGAATTCCTTAAGCAGCTTGAGCTGCCTTGAAAACTTTCTCATCCCAATAACAAAAGCTGAAGGTGCAGACTAAGTATCATCACCTTGCTCTGTTAATACTGCTCTTCTTCAGGAATCTCCAATTTTTCCTGCATTGAGGATCCAGAGAATTTCTTATGAAAACATAGCTCAAGACTTGTTTTGGGTAAAAACATTGACTTATGGTAACTTAAAAATATTTGACTATCTGTTGAAGCATTAAAAGGCCCTGAAAGTTTTTGAGCCTGTGTTAAGCAAGGAGGAAAGGTGGCACTTTATGAATACGAAGAGTTGGGTGTCGTTTTCTTTTAATAGCAAAAGTGTCAAAATCAGATAATCAAATGAAATCAGGATGATACCTTTTCTCCTCCAGACCAGGGGGCAAGGCTTGCTCGGAAGGCCCAAGCAGGGCACTGCCAGCTTCCCTGGACCCCAGTGGTCTCCCATGGGAGAAGGGCAAGGAAGGAGTGTCCCACCTTGGACAGCACTGCAAGGGTTCCTTGGGACAGTGCAGGTGGTGGCTGTGCTGGGCGAGTTCAGAGTGGCACAGACATCCTCATCATGACATACATCATCATCGTTTTTGTGGGGCGAGCACTGGGAGAGACACACTGAGGGTTATTATTGTCTTCCTTGTGCTTGAAAGTATTCCCACAGGACTTAAGTTGGATGGTGCCAGTCATTTCATAAATAACTTGGGGAAATTCCTCCCCCTCTCTTGACATGCTTGCCATTCATTCTGAAGCAAGATGGGACAAGAGAATATGAAGAGCTAAAAGAAGGAAGGCCATGCAAAAGAAGGATGGTTAATGTCCTTGTAGAACATAATTTACGCCTCAAGCCTTATGAAATATTTCCAGAAAACACCCACATCTGACTATCATTCAATTCAACCTTGAATGGTTGCCAAGTTGTTTGAAAGGTTAAAATAGTCCAGAGTCCTGAGAAAGATTTGGAGACACTCCTGTTTGTGTGTATTTACCTATCCATGTACTTCAAGTCTTTAAGGCTTGGGGTTTTTTCCTGTTTTATTTTTTGTTAGCTTGATCTCATTTGGGACAGGATTTTACTTGCCTCATCAGAACAAGGCTGGCACATTTTAGAGGCAATTGTTCAAATAATAAATGTGGTAACAATTATGGTAAAGTCTCATCCTTCTCTGACTTGCCATCAAACTAGGTTTACATGCAGTAACTGCATCTCAGTATTGGAAGTTCCCAGACATTTCCAGTTCTAGCAGTTGATCAGGATATCTTTATCTCCCTGCACAGTAGATAAAATACAGCAAGCCATTTTTTGTGTGCCTCTGTTTCCAGAGAAACATTATTTCAAGTAATGTCTCACTACATGGGGCCTTGCTAGTCTCAGTGAAGGATGGAGCTACCAGGATACCTTAGTTTCTTTCTGTGTGGCAGCTTTTGCCACTGAAGCATTGACTAAAACCTGGGGCAATCTGAGAAGAAATAGTGGAGAGGAAGGAAATTCCATCAGATTTTTGTGAAAACAAATAGAACTACTGGTATTAAAAAAATACATATGAATGTAATGCAGTAGGGAGTTTTCAGCAATGCTCTGGTATTTACAAATCACTTATAACTCAAAGAACACAACATTTTATATGCAACATTAAAAAAAATCAAAGTATGTTCTTGTGCTTTTGTGGTTTTTTATTAAAAACCTGAGATTCAGACAAAATAGCACAAGTCTATTATAAACACCTGTGGAAGTTTATGTGAATATGCCACCCCTGGTGGCATTATGATTGAGTGTACTTAACATGAAAGAGGATAAAAGGCAGTTTTATGTGAACTATGCTCCCCATAAAGATGAAAACAAGCTAAAGAAATTGCGGCAAAAGCTGAACTGTAATGAAATGCATTTTAAATATCACTACACAACACATTTCTTCACTGGTGCTTGGCAGTACTGTGTGATGATGACTAGGGTGGGATAAGCTGTGCTGCCATTGCCTTGACATAGTTTTTAAGGACACTCAGTGTTAGAGTGTTGGCCATGGTGGGTGGCACTTCTAGGCTCCTTCTGTGTTGAGCATTTTCTAACATTGAGTGGGGTCCTGAGCAGCAGCGGGGCATTTCTGTTCTCCATTTGTTCAAGAATGATGTGCAACTGTAGAATGGATGGGGGAAGAATGAAATATGAAGCCTTCATAGGAAAACTATGCTTTCTGGAAGAAAGGAAGCCTCTGGCAAAGCAAAGAGATGAGGAAAGGTTTAATTTTGCCGTAAGTATTTTCAGAAAAGCTGTTTCGAGTTCTGCAGTTTTTCATAATACGGTCTCTCATGAAAGCCGGGGGCAGCTGGACAGACCCTCTGCTGCTTTCATAGCCTGAGCTATCTGGGCTTTTCAAGTGCAAGGAGTTTAATTGCTTTCTCAGGAGGTATGGTTAAAAGGCCTAGACACAAAACTAACAATGGTTTATCTACTGAAAAATTGAATAAATACGTGTGAGTCACTGGCATCATGCGGGCAAGTGCAGTATGTGAGTCAAGGGAGAACTTAAGAGTCTGACTAAGCTGAAAAGAGAAATTGCATCATCAAAGATTGATGAGAGAGAGATTTTCAGGAGAAAAAGCCAGTTTTGACTCTGCAAAATCAAACTAAAATGCTGACAGCAAATGGAATTTTCCCATGATTAATTTGAATTATTTCTTGGATTACTTTCAAACTTCTTATTATAAAGCAATCTACAATGTATACAAGTATGCAGTAGTATATATTTTATAAACTATATAACCACTTAAGTATGCTCTCATATGTATATTGAAAAATGTATGCTTTCCTCTTTTCTATAAAAGGGACAGATTAGACCTAATCCTCTTAGAAAAAGCATATTCATAACTGGGTTTATTTGTTAAAAACAATTATGAAGTGATAGATCCAAAGATTAAATGATGGTGATGGATGCAGACAAATTTATCAGAATCAAAATAAATTATCACAGTGTGCATCTAAATTTATGAGTGTTAAACAATTGCAGTGAGGCCCTAAGATATACCCTAAAACAAAACAAAACAAAAAAACCAAAAAAACCCCAAACCCCAGCCCCCCCAAAAAAAAAGAGATGGAGAGAGAGACAGGAGAAAGAAAGCATTAAAACCTGGCACTGGAAGAGTCCCAAAAGATTGGCATCAATTCATGGAAAAAGTTGTTCCAGGTGTCAAAGTATGTGTGAAATAAGAAATTGAAGAAAATAGTGTAAGTCTGTATTGGGAATCCTATTTATTCCAGCTAAAACTACATTACTGTATACAGAAACGTAAACCACATTATAGATATCTCTTCATATTGCTCTAGAATAATAAAAGTCACCCATTATAATTTTGTTTCTGTATTCAGTGTTGCTGAAAAACACTTCATTTTTAGTAAACACATATAGGGGGTTTATAACCAAAACTATTAGTGCTGTATGAAGTGATAGTTTTTTGGCTGAGTTTGCTTTGAAGAAACACACACACTGCATTGTCAGGGATATGTTCATATGAGTAACAGATGTGAAAATGGGAACTCATCATTTTTAGTGTGATTTCATAAAAGGCATTATATGTAGATGTCAGAGACATCAACTATTTTGAGTCCTGAAAATGTTAACTCCTTGTTTAAAATTTTCCACATGCCAGTCAAGAGGGAAAGAATGCAGATACTTCTAATTAAGTCATGGTTAAAACCTGGTTTGGGTTCTTGTGCAACCTGTATATCTCCTTTCCATTTTGCACATTCAGGATAAATATTTCCTGTTTCCTGAATGTTTTTCCTTCACTCCAAAGCTTCTTGCACTGCTAATATCTAGATGAAGAAAACTGCCCCTTGTTTACTGCATAGATCCTTCCTCTTCCTCAAAGCACTTGGCTGCAAGACTGGACTCCCTAGTGCCTGTGTGGAGATGCCTGGAGATCCCAGGTAAGGATCTGCAATAATTATTTGTGGGAATGATAAACCAACCTAGAAATCTCTTTAAGAAAGATAAAACATTCAGAGTTGAACTCCCTTCACCTGATGTGAATGTAAATGCATACTCTGACTAAAAACTAATACTCTTTGATTTATGGTAAGAAATAGGCACTGCCCTGATTGTAGTTCACTGTCTGCTCAGGCAGACATTTGGAAACAGAAGAGTCATGTCCTAGATCACTTTAAAGGCAATCCGATTGATTGCTTCAGACCCAAATGTCTGCAGTTAAGTGGTAAGTGCCCCATAGCTGTGCCTCTTCTCCCTTGTTAGCCTCTTGGTAGGATAACTTGTGCATTCTCCATAAATGCTGCTTGCAGTGGATCAGATACTGAGGATATCCTTTTCTCATTGGGGTGAACTTGAACAACTATTTCCACAAAAATAGCTATATTCATATAGTTGTTCTTTCAAACTTCAAGGACCATAACAAAAGGGACTATTCCAGGGGTGATTGACTGCAAGGTGGTTTTGCTTTGGACAACCCAGGACAGAGAGGGCAGTAAAAACACATTCTGTTCATAAGGATTAGAAAGAAATGAGAATGTTACCCCTATGGAAAGAACAGTGAATTCAAACAAGTCCACAAAATCCATTTTTTGAGCTAACATGACTTCAAAACATCTTTCTGTGAAAGCATTCAGTAAAGACTGGCATCCTGAGGAGAATTACAGGAAGGCTTAGCAAGTTTGCTTTGGAGCTCGTGATACTGATGTCACTGAGCAAGCTGGGGATAACTCCAGCGGATGTGTGAGCTTCCCTAAGGGCAAAACAAATTATTATTTCCAAATGGAGATATATGCCTCAGAAAACAGTTTCTGGACTTAACTGCTGATAAACCAGGTGGGCAATAAAATGATAAAATGAGATGATTGCTAAGGTTTCAGTTAGATAGGAGTTGCCTGCACACTGGATAACAAAGCACAGCACAGAAGCAGATGAAAGCAATCCAGTGTAAATGATTAATTTACTGAATGCAGTGACCAGTTTTCTGCTGAGAAACTTTTGTTAATTTTAGAAAGTAATCTTTTAGAAAAGCTGTTGTTTTTGTCACTTCTCTCATCTCTGCGTTTTGCACCAGATCACACGGTGCAGCATCTGTTGTGTGTGCCAGGCAAGGTGCTTGAGGAGGAAAAGCAGTCCAGGCAGCTGGAGGAGAAGTCAGGGAGAGTCATAACCCTGGAAAATGCCAGGGCAATGGGCAATCTGCGGTGAAGCTTATATAAGGCAGCTGGAAGGTGATAAATGATAACAAGGCAACTGGATTCTTCTACCTTTGCATCTAAAACAACCAGTCACTTACAAGTACCTGAGGATCAGGACTAAACAAAATAAGCCCTTCAAGTGCATTTTGTAAGAAGAAACTACACAGATGCTGTTTGTGACCTTGTTGCCCAGCTGTTCCTCTACTATGTTGATAATCTCAGAAACACTCAGACATGGAGAAGATGTGTTTTACAGAAGTCTGGTTTGTCTACATACAGCAGCAGGGACACACGGAAAGAGGTCAAGTACAGGCTTTCATCCATTGTTTCGTCCAGTTTATTTGCAGTTTGGATATAGTTCTAGTGATTGCCAGACCACATTCCTCTACTATTACCCAAACCCATTAAGAAACAGAAGAGTTTGGAAATACCTTGGAAAAGCTGCCATTTCCTGCTTCAGCAAGACACAACCACATCTCCAGATAAACTGTATGGATTTTTCTGGTCTCCATGGAATCACAGGTTGGTTTGGGTTGGAAGGGACATGGAAGATCATCTAGTCCCAGCCTCCCCACCATGGGCAGGAATACCTTACACAGACCACTTTGTTCACAGCCCCATCCACGTTGGCCTTCAACACTTCCAGGGGTGGGGCATCCATTCTTCTCAGGGCAGCCCATGTCAGTGCTTACTACCTCCATAGTAAAGAATGTCTTCCTAATAATCTGCTCTTAATCTACTCTCTCAGTTTAAAGCCATCACCCCTTGGCCTACCACTGCACATCCTTGTAAAAAGTCCCTCTCAGTTTTCTTGTCAGTCTCCCTTAGGTAAGCCATCTGTTTCTCTTTGGAAAAGTCGAGTTTCCTGGGTGGAGTGCCCATGGTTGCAGGCAGCAGGTAAGCCCTAAATGGGGGCCAAACTGGAGCATTGCTATAACAAAACCACCGTTACTCCACCAAAAATAATCCCTTCTCAAAAGAAACTGTTTGCCCCACTCCCAGCAATGATGAAGTGGTATAGAATAACCTTCAGGTCCTGGCCAGGCCCCCTCCTAGCTACTGCAAAAACTAACCCTGTCCTGGCAAGAACCAGGACATGTTTATAATTACATTCTTGTTCTGAAGTGTTTGTTCTCTGCTGCTTTATATCCCAGGTATCCCTGACGTCCCTGGGGATCTCACCCCTAAAATGACTGCCACAAGGATAGGAGTGAAAGAAACACATTGGCCTTCCCTTGTCAAGGGACACCAAAGGCCTCATTCATGACTAGAAGGGGAGCACCTAGCTCAGACAATTGCTTAATGCCAGCACTGATCTAAGTTTCCTATGGAATTATTAAGATATGACTTCCCAGAAAAGAGAGTGAAGACTTCAGAGAAGGCATTCAGAAGGCATTTTGAAGTTAAAATTGAGTGTTCCCTTGGTGGAGCCAATAAACTCTCTATCAGGGTTGATTCTTTTGCTCTCTGCAGCATATAGCGCTTGGTGCTGAAATAAGTGCTTTTGACATTTCTCTCTTAATATCTCTGCTTTTAATTAGAGCATAGCAAGTTTGCAAGCTCTACGGGCATACCCAGGCAGGAAGGTGACTTGGATGTTCTGAAATAAACTATCAGAGCATAGAGTTTACTAGTAGTGCCTACAAGCTGAACATATGTATCTCTTTGTATCTCATGGAGTCAGTAAAGTCATCCAGCCCACTCTGTGCGCTAGTAGGCAGGCACAGCAGGGTCAAGGGCCCGTGTGTCTGCACTGGTCCTGCACCAGGGCTGGGGGTCCCTTGCGTGGCACCAAGGGTGTTCTCTGCTCACATAACCCCAAAGCAGAACAAGAGAACTAAGAAAAGCAGTTTACACCTCCTCAGCACCCTGATCATCGATGCAGCATCCTCAGACTCCTGACGATCAGGCTGGCTGTTACACACAGAGGCTGAGGCCTGGTAAGATCCTCAGAGCGGGGAGCTGTTTCCAACCTCCATTACTGGAAAGCTCCAAATAAATGGAGACTGGTAATGGGAAAGGGAATTGGGAAAAAAAATTACTCACTGCTAAGAAAAGTAGTAGATAGAGTGCATGCTGAAGTTACTTCCCTTTTTTGTTTTCAAAATTGGCAATCAAAATCTAGTGCTTGTAATTTTAACTCCAGTGCAGAAACAAAACAGGGAATTAATTGGAGCCCACATTAGATAATTGGGAATGTAATAAGGGCAGCAGTTCCATAGTACGTGCCTATCCCAAGAAAATGAAGAGATCACACAAGAGGGGTGCCTGAATGAGTAGAAATTCCTCGTGAAACAGTCTCTGAGAAAAACCGTAAGGGAGAGCAACAGTATTTATTTTGGCAAACTTGAGATCAGATTTTGTTTTGTGTTTTATTCCTCTTGCAGATCCTGATGCTGGAAAATAATTGAAATGAGCAAAGGAGATGGTAATTACTGTAAGTTTGTCTGCTACAATCTGGAAATTATAAAGTACTGCAGGTTGCTCCAGGCTATAAATCCTAACCCAAAGCCACGAGCAAAGCCTTGGAAAATTAAAATGGTGCAATTGGGTTTAACTAGCCAAAAAATCCCAGCTGCTGAGTCATTCTGACTACACAGTACATATTCTTCAACAGTTAAAGGATGTATTGCAGCACCCTGAGGAATATATCAGAGGAATAACAAATTATTAAAGCACATGTATAAACAAGCTTTGCCAACACTTAAAAAAACCCTTTGAAATTATTCACAGAGTAATAGAATCATTTAGAATGGCAAAGACCCTCTAAATTATCAAGTTCAAACGTTAACCTAACAGTATCAGGTCTGCTACTAAACCATGACCCTAAGTACCATGATTATTAAAAAGAAAGGAACTTATATTGAAAACAACTTGTCCTTTTCTCTTTATTTTAAAGAAAAGCTGTTTACACGGCTGACAGGAGTCCACTCCAACAGATGTCATCCTAGCTGTCATAAAACTTTGAACTTATATTGATGGATACAAACAATGACTAAACTCTGTTAGGCCAACATTTGAAAAATACCTTTTATGCAGGTTATCTTGACATGGAAAGGTTGTAACTACTATAATTATAGTCTGAAATAGAGTACTGAATATCCAAGAAATGTGTGAAGCACAGTAATATGAGAAATGTGGCATAAAGTAGGGGAAAAAAACAAACCCATGTATCAACATCCTTCTCTTTAATGCAATTTTTTTTGGAATCTCAGTTTTTAACTAAAGAAAACTTTGTCTTCATCTATCTGATGAAGAAACCCAAAGAACAACCACAAGCACCAGCTTGTTTATCCATGATGCTTAACTGCTGTCATACTCTGTTACCACCTTGGTCTATGGCAGCTGCTGTGGGCCAGGGTTTGGGGGGGACAGGGTGGGCAGGGTACACACCTGACCTGTGGGTGAGGCTACACCAGGTCTGACACCCTCCAGAGCATGTGACACACCAAACTGCTCAACACAGTCCCTACGACTCCTCTGGGCACCCTCTGTGACCCATCAATGGGCAGGCACTGCTCATCCCCATGGATGTGTGGGCCAAGGGCTACACTGGATACAGCAACCAGGCTGCAACACAGTTCCGGCTGGGTCAGCATAGACACAGCCAACAGAAATCCTCTGTACAGCTTTTCATGTGTTCCCATAAAAAAACCAAAACAAAATAAAAAAAACAAACCCAGCAAGTAGTACTAATTAGAGACTTGTGCATTTACAAGGGCATAGTAGTGTCCTTCCTTTGCCAGCAGCTGGCTGTGGGTGCCCTGCTCGACCACCCTGCCGTTCTGGATCACCACGATGATGTCGGCTGTCTGCACGGTGGACAGGCGATGGGCAATGACGATGCAGGTCCGACCCTGCCGGGCGTTATCCAGAGCTTTCTGCACAATCTGCACACAGAAACCATGACAATGCTGTTAGCACCTGAAAAGGCTTCCCTTGTCCTAGGAACTACATTTCTCACTCTCTTACTACCTGAATACATGTCCCACAGACATACAAGTCAGTGCACACAGGAGACTTTTACTCCACAGGATTTCTCACTGAGGTCAGTGAGCCTGATCAAACAAATTTCAGCCATGGCAAAGTGGGTTCCTGGGCATTCAGCTTGGGTCAGAACAAAAGTTCAGTATTTACCATCAAATACATCTGATAGGAAGACAACTGAGGAGCATCAGATTGACGTGGAGTTTTACCCTTAAAGTTTCAGGTTTTTTCCACTATTTATTCAGTAAATATAAACAGTTTTCTAGTATAGTTCAATTCAAACCTTTCAGGTGGAAAGAGCTTCTGTGATACACCTGACTTGTTTCACAACCCAGCATTTGTAGCATGTTTACTTTAATTTTATTCTACAGAAAGCAACTGGCCATGCACATAGCAATAAGTATGTCTCATAATAATGATTATTCACCTTTTCACTTTCCGTGTCAAGAGCAGAGGTAGCTTCATCCAGAAGCAGAACAGCAGGATTACGAACCAGAGCACGGGCAATTGCTATTCTTTGTTTCTGACCTCCAGAAAGTTGTGTTCCTTTCTCACCCACCCGGGTATTATATTTCTGGATGTTAAAAAAATGAAAAAGATCACCAGCGCATACTCTTAGAGAAGGAAGATTAGAAAAGTAAAATTTATTCAAGGCTATAAAAGTTAAGCATATTCATCTTGAAAGAAAGAACAGTGCAAGTGGTTTTAAGAAAGCTAAGGCTTTATAAACATCTCTAGTACAAGCAGTTATATATACAGCCACACATATTCATACCCAGTCTGAAAATTTACTCCTTCAAAGGCTGGAATAGGTCTTGAATGGTACCAGCATCCACAGAGCATATGATCATAAGATTAACTAACAATTTAATGCTTACTGACATACACACAAAGAATTTGATGCTGCATTGTTTGTGAATTAAGAATCTCAGATATTATTAGCAGTAATGAAAATGAAATATTTCTCAGCATTATTACGGCAGTTTCAGGTACCCAGAACTACAGTGAAAACAAGCTATCAAAGCATTTTTCCTTGGTAGAACCAAATTCTTGTCAAGCATGAGGGTCAAATGCCATGCCATTCACTTCTGATTGAGTACCTCTTTGTATTTATTAAGAAACTCTCCCTGCATATCCATTCCATTAGAAATGGACTACTTTGTTTTACTAAATTTTTTTAGAAAAAAAAAATATAAGAGTAACTTGAAGAATTTCTGCTGTCAAAGGAAAAATATTTTAAAATTTTTTTTATGATTACTTACTTATACATAGAGCATCCTCTCATTTCCCTCTCCCCACCTCCCTCTCACCCCTCACCCCCCAAATCTTCTAGGTTGTCTATCACTGCAGTAATGGAAACATTAGCCTTTTTTTTTTACAGACTAAAAAGGATTTTAAGCTTGAAACACACTGACATTTTAAAACATAAAGGCTATTATATTAGGGAAAACAAAAGTGTTTATTTTTAATTTGATCTATGCAAGTGAACACTACCTTGATATCTCTATATAATTCCAAATGTATGATCTCACTGTGAAGAGAACATCACTGTCTCTTACCTCTGGCAGTTTTTCAATGAAGGCATGGATATTTGCTGCTTTAGCTGCTGCTTCAATTTCCTCCTGAGTAACCACCCTACTAGTGTCTCCATATTGGATATTTTCAGCAATGCTGCAGTCAAACAAAATGGGCTCCTGTGACACCAGCCCCAGCCTGGACCTCAGCCATTGTAAATGCAGAGATTTGGTATCAAGTCCATCTGCTAGCTAGAAAAAGCAACAGAAACATGATACCAGGCTGGCTACTGAGCTCATCCACACATATCTGCTGTAAACGGGAACCATGAAGTCTAAGAGAAAGCCCATTATGTGCTATTTTACCAGACATAATCAAGTAATTTTTTTTGCATGCTAAGTGGAAAAGAACCAGCAGAATAGATCAAATACTTTCCTGCAATTTTGTGTTGTTTTGCTTTCGCTTGCTAGCAAGCAGAATCAACATGCAGATAACAGATTGTTCTTGCTGTCCTTCCAGCCCTACTGACCACAAAGTGTACTGGGAAGCTCATGGGAAATCCTGTCCCTTAAGAAGCTGAACACAACAATAAATATTCTCAACTGTAGGCCTTTTGATCTTACAACCTCCAAAGGAGGTTTCTTTCGACTTTTTTATACCCATTAACAGGGGTTGCATCAAAAAGCCCATTGGGACCTCCTGATGGTGACACAGTAACATCTATGTGAGATTATATTTGTGTTATATGAAACATGTATCTGTGTCCCTAATGTGTTAATTTAAATCAGCAAGAAAACTTCCATACTGACAAGCAAGATACACTAGTGTTATGCCTCTGTCTGACCAGGGTGTGAGGAGCTCTGGGGAGGAAATGCAGTTGGACACATTCATTCCTTTCCCAGGCAAGATCTGTGACCTGGGGAAACAACCCTGTGCCAGTATGGGTGTAACTGCTGGTACATGTGGGCAAATGCACAGAGCAGGCAATGACAGGGGTTTGGGCACTGTCTACAGATCCACTAGAGGCACAGCCTCAGTAACTCTCACCTCTAAAAAAAAGCATCTCAACAGAGGGACTGCCAGGCTTGTCAAAAGCCTCTGAAACCTTGGCAAATAAAGAGTTATGTAGACTTAATTACTATTAATAACAACAGAAGTCTATTCTTACCACTTGTCCTTCCACAGGGTCATAAAATCTCTCCAAGAGCTGAATGGATGTGCTTTTGCCACAGCCGCTGCTTCCTACTAATGCCAGAGTCTGTCCTTTGTTAACCTTCACATTGAGTCCTTGCAAAACCTGAACTTCTGGCCTTGTTGGATATACAAAATGGATGTTTCTGAATTCAATGTTGCCTTCAAAATGTCTCTGAAAAGCAGTAGAGAGTTCACATGCTCATATTAACATCTATTAGCCTCAACTATAAAACACAAGTTAAAACTTGTTTAGTAAAGGGAGAGATGCAAGAAATTTTGAGAAGGTGCTTTCAAAAGTGCTTTTGCAATTCTTTCAAATGACATATTGGACTGAGCATAGTATCAGTAGTTATCGGATGACCTGTAAGTCATTACATCCTTCTGGAGAAGTTTTCTGCATCGCCTGTGTCTGTTTTTCACTTCATCTTTGAAAAGAACATCACAGAAGCACAGAATAAGCTGAGGTGGAAGGGGCCCTCCAGGATCAGAGTCCAACTCCTGGCCCTGCACAGCACCATTCCAAAGAGTCACACCATGTGCCTGACAGCACTGTCCAAACGCTGCTTGAGCTCTGTCAGGCTTGGTGCTGTGACCACTTCCCTGGGAAGCCTGTTCCAGTGCTCAACCACCCTCTTAATTAAATGTATTAGAAATTAAAAATCTGGATATTGCCTATTTTCCTTGAGATCCTTCTGCTTGTGATATAAACTATCATTTGCTTTCCTGATCTTACACAGAAGGTAGCACAATTTGAACAAATGTAACACAAGGCCAAAATCAGAGATTAAGACAGCAGAACTAAATTCTTCAGCAGGTGATGCATAGGCACAAAGGACATGCTGTGTTTTAAAAAGCGATGATAATTGTTAATTAGCTATCCTAGTCAGGCTGGTATTTAAGCACAAGTGGAAAAAAGGGGGCACATGCCAAGGCTCTTTCTCGCCCTGTTCTTTGGGGTATGTACATTTTATTGTTTTTTGCTTATTATGTCTTTCCTCCCCCAACTTTACAGCAAACTAAATTATTCATTAAGGTTGTCTTGACTTCACAAGAGCACATTTTTAATGGTAAAAGTTTCCACAAATGGAATAGGATGGCTTTTGGCAAAGTGTCTGTCTGTAAAGGAACTCTCTCTCTTATATACAAAATAATTACAAAAATGCATTAGTATTTTATTTTTCCTATAAACCCTTGGAAAGGTTTTATTGGAACTGATATTATCAGTGTTTTCCTGAAGCCATTTACACTATGAGTCAGTAGAATGAGAAGAATTTTTTTTAATCATTTAGAGAAAAACCACCTGATAGGCCATGCACTTCTGTCTGAAACCCAGAAATAGTAAGGTCCCTAAATAAGTCAGTAGCCCTATTTACATAGTGTCTGTCTTTTGACAGAACTGTAGAATGGTTGGAATTGGATGGGGCCTTAAAGAACATCTACTTCCAATCCCTCTGCCATGGGCAGGGACACCTTTCACTAGACCAGGTTGCTCAGAGATCCACCCAATCTGGCCTTGAACACTTCCAGGGATAGGATACCCACAACTTCTCTGGGCAACCCATTCCACCCTCACAGTAAAGAATTTTTTTTTTCCTAGTGTCTCATCTAAGTCTACTCTCTTTCAGGTTGAAGCCATTTCCCCTTGTCCCATCATTACATGCTCCTGTAACAAGTCCCTCTCCATTTTTCTTGTAGACTCCCTTCAGGTTGCAATTGGGTCATCCTAATTCAGCTTCCTTTTATGACACCCTAAGAAATAGGCACCTGTGAATACAATTACTGACAATAGATAATTACTAATTTAGTTTGCTTCATTTGTAACTAATTTAGTTACAACATTTTTTCCTGTGAAAAAAGAACACTCCTTCAAAAAAAAATACACCCAAAAGCCCAAAGAAACAGATCTCCAGTATTCCCCAAGCCCCCATGCAAAATACTACCAACCCTTACCAATTTTTCACCTTGTTCACTGTAACTGTCAATTAGAGGTTTTCTGTCCAAAAGCTGAAAGATTCTTTGGGCTGACGTTCGAGCTTTGCCATAGTCTGGTGCCATGGAAGCAGACTGACCGACGTTCATAGCTGCAAACATGACAGAAGAGAAGACTCTAAAAAGCAAAGGACAAAGCGTGATTCATTTCAGATAGAACAATACATTCTTTTCCTACTGTGTAAAACATACCTTCAGAATAAAGTTTTTTAGCATCTTTCAGTGATGATATTTCTGGAGCTCCTCACACTCCAAGATGTCACCCAGAATTAGGAAGGTCAGCTTGTTCCCATAGTTACTTTATAGCTGAACAGTGGTATCGTACCACCTCTTTTTAACACCCTCTGCCTGGAAGGGACATCAAAGGGCAAAGGCTTCTCCAGAGGGCATGTGCTGAGCTTGCTGTTCACTCTTGCCGTTTCACTGCCCAAATAAGCACCTTTCCCCAAAACAGCCCTTATGCCCAAAGAACACTCCCATCCAGACTGAATGCCTGGATTCCCATGCCTCATTACCGCTGTAATTTGATAATATAATTTGCATGCATTGAAATCGCTACACTGTGTACTAGTTTTGATCTTTTTTACATTTTATAAAGTATACTCACATAAATACATCTTCAAAGTTGGTCAGACAATTAGCAATGAGCCATGCTCCAAACCTAAAGACTGCTGCATTAATAAAGTACTCTGAAGACTGAGATATTCCATAGGTAAATCCATAGAAAGGGGCTTTTTTCAGAGCTTTTCTGATAAAAGAAGAGACTTTCCATAAATGACTTGTAAAAGAGAAACAACAGACACTGGGTGGCAGATAGCCAGACTTCTGGAATAAAGTTTTCAAGCAATCCAGCTCACCCCCAAAAGCACAACAAATCAGCCCACAATACACACACACAATCCTTGCCAGACCCTAAGAGCCCCTGGCTTCATGACACAAAACCACCCTTAGGACAGAAAGCAATGAAATCCTTAATCCTCAGTTATGTTAAATTGAATCCCCTTCCTTTGCTTTTATAGCAGGGCAGGTCACTACAGAAGTTAGTTAAAATGAAGTTAGTTAATAACTACCCCATATGACCCATTTTATTAAGAAAACAAGCAAGCTCCAGCCTGGCCTAAGAGCTGCCTGCAGGCTTCCACCAGCTCATCCCATGTGAGCAGAGCAGGGACGCATTGTGGGCATCCCCCCAAGAATTCAGACTATGCTTCTATTTCTCAATCTATCCCTCTGGAAAGGTTTCATTTTGTATAGCTAATTGAACACACACTGAGTAAGAATCTGGTGAACTCTCTGTCCTCATTGTTTAGGATGCTCTCTGAGGAAGAGGAAATCTCCTATCTAGTCTGAGCTGTAAATCAGACCTGTGATAGCCCAAGCAAACATCCTGCCCAAATCTGGGCTCTTAGCAGTTCACCAGACATTGAATTTTAACATTATTTTGGCTGAGGACAGATTGTGCAATACATCATTTTCAATTTCTTCTTTTACATAAGAAGCAATTTAGATTTTGGGATATTTTATTTAATAAAATGGAGCTAGAAAAATCTGGCAACTGTGGCCATTCAAATGCATTTCAGTGGAGAAAAGTCAGTGGGATGTAGTAGATCAAACAAGTGAAACATATGAAGTTCTTTTCAAGGTTTCAAAGTCATATGAGGGGAATAAAACTAGTTTATGTTATTAAGGGTGTGGGTGGAATTGTCAGTTCCTTAGTTAAGTAGTATCAGTGCAATACACTGACATGGAGTAAACATATATCCTATATTGTAGGCAAACACAATATTCTGTAACACATATGGAGAAAACACAGTTTATAAAGTGTTTGCATAATAAAAGACAAATCCTGCAAATGGTTTTTTTTCACTCTGCACTTAAGAATGTATATTAAAATACAGAAACTATTCAAATTTCAAAGCTAAATGAACAGCTATTGATACTCTTCCCAGTCTTTCGGGTATTGGTTAGGTTCCAAGAAAGGTATTTACAGAAAATCTAAAAGACTAAAGTACACTGTAAAGAAAAAAACCCACCTGTATGTAAGATCCAAACTAGCAACATATCTTTCATAAAATGCTTCTTCCTTGGTCAGTGAAGCTACAGTTCTTATGTTTTCAACTGTTTCTGTTGAAATCTAAACAAAGATTAAAAAAATAAGAGGCAATCTCTTACAACTGCAATCTGCAAGATATCTTCTGAACACTTGATTTACTATTCATATCGGAATGTGCTTGCTTAAGAGTAGAGAATGAAGGCGAAGGAAACTCCTGAGCAATGAAATTATTCACCAGAAGTGTCTTCCCTAACCCATGGGTTGTGGCTCTCATGAATTAAATCCAATTTCATAAAATGGGGACAAACACTAGTAATCTGGATGCAGTTTGCTTTTTTGCATGGACTACTTCTGTCTTCTGGAAGAGCACTATCAGGTGAACAAAGGCAATACCCTGAAACCCTTGAGCACATTAATGGCTTGCCTTTATGACAGAATAAAAAGGTATGAATGTTGCAACACCTCCGGCTGCAGCAGAGCAGTGCAGAGCCAGGTTGCTTACCCCAGGCACAAGGTGCACCAGTGCTGGAGTTTCTTCTGCTGCAGCTGCCACTGCCCAGAAATCCACTATGGAGGCTTTCAAATGCATTTTTATATTATAATTTTCAGTTGGTTTGTGCTACCTGTGCTTTGTTTTTCTTGAAGATATATAAACATTCCCCTCAACACCCTTCATTTATCTTTGACAATTGAGTTAGCTATAACTACAATGTTGTCCCTAAAAAAGATCTCACACCAGAACTCTACAGTTAAAATTGAAGAACTTACTCTTCCAGCCTCTTCCAAAGCTTTTTGATCTTCTGCAGCATGACCAGACATAGAGCTGGCATTCACAGCATTTGCACCAACAGCAAAAGGAAGGCAGGCCAGGATAAGCAAAGTTAGCTGCCAGCCATATACAAATGCAATAATGATGGCAGTCACAAGGGTAAAAACAGTCATAGTCATCAGTGCAAGTCGGCTTCCAGTTGCCTAAGAAAACCCCAGAAACCCCCCAAATATGTCATTAGATTTTTTGTTTTGTTGTTTAAATTACCACTTCAAATTGCTGTAGTCAAGGCCAAAGGTTTGGCTGGAAAATGAAACCATGTGCCATCACCTGTGTGGACATTATGCACCAACTTCTGCAACCATTCCTAGAGATTCCACACACCTGCCAGCATTCAGGCCTTCAAGAGGTGTTAATGTTGTGTAGAGAGTTGGACGTGGCAGTTGTTTAATGAAATGTATCTGGGACTTAACACGCTACCCAAGGTAGAGAAAATTGTGACCACTGTGACAGTAGGGTGAGTTGGCAGTCAGATGTCCAGCATTAGGCCAGAGGGGCTTGGTTCTAACAACAGCCATCCACTGAGACCCTTCACACTAACAGTGGTGAAAAATACTCATCCTCAGCTTCTTACATTGCTGCACTTGAGATTGTGTTCTCAGAGAAAAGAAATCTGAATTTGGCCACTCTGCAGAAATGCTTTATCTCAGTGGGATAATGAGTAGGAAAGATTAACTCTGATTGAAGAATTCTCACCTCCTCCCACCCTGTATAACATTTTCATCAAAAACTTTTTAAAATGAGAGTTGATTAGCATCCAGCATCTGGGTGGGCTCTGATCTGCAGAAAGAACTTCTGCAAATAGCCCTGTGGAAACAGTTCATCTTCCAGAGCTTGGTGTGATGGCAAAAACAAAAACTCTTGGGTGGGAACCAAATATTCTTTCTTTTGCCAAAAGAAATTGACTTTTCTTGTTCAATTAATTTAAACTATTAATAATTTAACTGATGTCAAGGTGAATTGTCATCATGTCTTCTAGGGGTTGCACATAAAGATGGATTTGGAAACATCAACCAGTGCAGCATGAGGCATGGCACTGACTTACTGACATCTGGCGAACACAATAGCTCTGGAGACCCATTCATACCCTCAGTTGCTTTTTGTAGTTAGGGAACTGTGTGCAAACCTCCTTTTTACTGCCTTGACAGGGTGATAGACTTCATTACCACAAAAGTAAACAAACTTTAAAAGATGAAAATGACTAAATTTTCTCAAAGACTATCATATCCCTACAAGCCCACAATGAAGGAGGACTGGAGAGAAACAAAAACCTATGGAGACTGAAAAATGTAGGGATTAGAGGATTAGTGATGTACAAATATGAAGGAGAAAATAAAGACACTAGTAAATTTTTCCCCACGAGTCCTGAAGTGATTTTTTTCCCCGGCAAAGAAACAGGAAGAAACAGACATTTGGCAGAGTGTCAGGTTCTGCCAATGAGGTGAGCAGTTGAAGGAACTGTGCAGAATTTGCCATATTCTCTCGCCAGTGTCCAGTGGCCACCTCTCCTATACCAGCTTCATTACGCTGGTCTATTTCTTACTGTTTGTGAAGCGCATTTTGTGTGGGAAGTAAAATTTTCTTCAAAGAGGTCAGTAAGGGTTCGTATCCTCTGCAAATGCAACCTCAAAGAGGCATTCAGGTGACATCCATAACAGGGTGTAAAA
This sequence comes from Illadopsis cleaveri, assembly GCA_013399915.1. Taxonomy (NCBI): domain Eukaryota; kingdom Metazoa; phylum Chordata; class Aves; order Passeriformes; family Timaliidae; genus Illadopsis; species Illadopsis cleaveri. Next base: position 344,051 of record VXBB01003043.1, on the reverse strand, counting down.
AACTGGGGTCCAGTGACTGTGGTCCAAGCATATATGCAGATTTCACTTTGCATGGTGAAATGGTCTACAGTTATTATATATTTAGCTTAAAGAGTTGCAGGGAGGTACATGAAAGGTATATGAACATCTGCTGGATTTTTGATAGTTGTAAATTATCAGATGGGAAACCATTTCTAATGTGTCTATAGCATGATATGTAAATGCATCTGCCAGTCTGTGGGGTAGATTTCCTATTTCATTTTCTGAAATAATCTTGGAGTTTCTTGCCAATTGCAATTAATATTTGTAAGGAAAAAGATATTTAAAAAATACACATAAAAGAATCAACATACGCCTTTAACTTGAGAAGCATCTGTAGCAAGACGAGTCAGCAGAACACCAACAGCATTTTTCTGGTCATCATACCATCCAATCTCCTGCAAGAAAGGATATTGACTTATGTTTCAAAAAGTTACATGGAATTACAAAACAGGATGGCTAACTGAATATTCTCTCCGTCTAGCCAGCATTTCTAAGCAAACAAAAAAGCTTAAAAACATTATTCTTTTGTGGACATTTAATTGTTCATAATTAAAGTGTTCTTGGCTATGATGTTTTCCTGAACATGCCTATATAGAAACTTTTATTATAACTCCCATTTACTTAGACATTCCTTGGTCCTGAAGAGGTTAACTATTCTCTTACAAATTACCTATCCCATCAGTTATAGAATCATAGAATATCCTGAGTTAGAAGGGACCCACAAGGATTTGTAACTACAGAAAGGAAAGGAAGCTTTTTTATTTACAAAGGCAATGGTAGAATTCTTTTTTCTTCCAATCACCAATTTACTGTCTTCTGGTCCCTTTCAGATGTTTCTATAAAAACACAGGTCCTTATCCACACCCATTCCTCTCTCAATATCCTAACTGCCTAATTCATACCTGCTGAAGTAATGCTCTGAAGGACAAAGAGCGCAGTCTCATTGTTAGGGTTTCCCCAGACTTCCCAAACATGAATCCCTGGGGGAGGAAAAAGAGCATTTTTCTTATCTGATGCTGTAACTCTGTTACTAAATCTGCACAACAAAAGCAGTCACACCAAGAAGCACCACAAAAGCCATCACCTACAATCCCTGTGAGAAACTTGGTTTTCTCACAGAAAGGAAACAACACAGCAAAGAAGGCATCTATATATTACATACCTGTATCACAACCACCCAAGCAAAGGGAGATTAAACTTTTCTGGTCAACCTTGCACACATAGCAGCACTACAAGATAAATCAACCTGTCTAGTGATTGGCCTCCCTACCCTGACTGCAACCAGAGACACTCACTCACAGAAGTCATACCAATGGATTTTTATGGTATGGAAATCAGTGGGTGTTAAGTGTTTTCTGCAGGCTTTAAAGCAGTCATAAGAGGACAGCAAATGATGGAATTTACTCAATGGTATGAAAACCACCATCTGCAATGGAAAGAATGAATCTGCCTTATACTTTGGCAAGAGCCTATAGACTAGTCAGAAAAATAAGAAATACAAGTATTAACTTTGAAATGAAAGTTGAAGGTCTGGCTGTAAAAGTCAATGATGCTGAATTAACATTGCCTTCAGTGGATTATTTAAACCAAGAACCAATATAGACCTACGTCTTTAGGTAAACATTAAAACTAAACCTACATATCTCAGGAAGACTCTGGCACTTCTGCATATTTTTTTATTCTCTGATTGATGTTTTACTTCTCAGATTGTGTTGATATGAGTTATACCTGCAGCCTGCTGGAGAATTCAGAGCTTTTAAGGTTTCAGAGTAGTGACACTTACTTGGACTATGTATGCTGCTAAAATAATCACTCCAAGTAAAAGAAATATTAAAGACAGCACCACAGTGTTTTTATTCCTTTTTACTGGATCTCTTTCTTGAAAAGCCTATGAAAAGAAAAAAAACCACAAAAATGAGTACATAGATGAGCATCCATTACATAAGCCAGCCTTCATCTCAAGAAGCTTGTCTACTCTTCTAACAAGTATCCTGGATCCTAAAGTCAGTCTACAGTCAACTTTCTGTTGAGGACTCAGTAGACAGTCCAGCTTTCTTTCCATTTAACCTACATGGCACTAATTTGTTCTCCCAGATCCATCAATGTTCCTCCTCTGCTCTGTTAGTCAGATGCAGTTCCACCATCTTCTGCTTCTAGAGTCCCTTCAACATTTTTCAATGGATGGATTTATACAAGTTAATGCCACTCAGATTTACATGGAAAGAACTGAGCAGTTGAGCATGATGACAGCTCAGGACTGGAGCTTCCAGTTGCAAAGGAAAAAACCCAAACAAAACAAAAAATCCACTAAACCCCCCTGCAAAAACCCCCATAGAGACAAAACCTACAAACAAACCAAAAAACAACTCCCCTGCAAAAAGAAAAAAGAAAAAAGAGAAAAACCCCAAAAAACTTACCCCAATGATTTTTGCAAATATAACAGCAAATGTAGGATGGACTGCACCTATGACAGCAGCAGCAATCACTCCCATCAGTACATAGAACCACTCTGGTTTGTTCAGAGCCAAGATTTTTAAGTAAGACACAGCAGGGAGATTTTCTTCCTACAATAAAAATTGTAAGTTTTCCTTGGAAAGTTGTAGAACATAAAAGTCCCCAGACAGTGGGTGTTCATTAGTCCTTCAGCAATGAACTCTCTTGGTAAAGTGCTGAAAACCCTCTCTGTGCACTCAGATCAAGCAAACATGCTGGAGATTTGCTGCTTTGCTGTTTCATGTCCTAGAACATCAACTGCACTGTAAAAATTTGGAGGCAAAAAACTTAACAAAGGCTAAGTCATGACAGGAGAAGAGCCAGGACAGTTCACTGAAAGTCAGATAGGACTGGTCCCCATGAATGGCAACTAGCATTTCAATCATTATAAAGAACTGGAAGTCTCACAGTTCAGAGGAGAGAAGAGATCTCTCCAGTTCAGCTAAATGCCAGTGGGCTGGCAATAGAACTACTGGGTACAGAGGTCATTTTTCTCTTCGGCAGACTACATGCAATGAATCATTACCAAACCAGGAATGAGGCATATGTTAGAGTCAATTAGCCTGTTTGCACTTTGAAGGCACAAAAAATGTTCTGTCTTGCTTTACCACTTCATTTAAGTGCCTATGCCTCCAAAGTGATATTTCTGGAAAAGCAAATGATGAAAACATCAGAAATGAAACAAAATATTAGTCAGGATTATAAGCAAGTAGCTCTTGCTTTCTGGTTATTTTATCCTGTGTTTTAGATGTTGAATGAGGGTGGCTAAGCCTCAACTATAAAAGCGGGCTGATTTTTTCTGAAATAATTACAACTGCTGGATGCTCAACTTCTTCATTTTTTCTGAACTTGATGAATATTGTATTCTTTAGCATGAACACCCACTACTTCCTTTATGCTCTTAAGCAGTATTAATATACAGCCAAAAAGTATCTTTTGATGTTACATGACTTTTTATATGATAATGGGAATGGGTCTAGCTCCTTCTTGCTATTTGAAATATTCTTTAGCTGGAAGATGCATTTTAGAGAGGAAGAAAATCTACAGATAAAATTATAGTAAGAATTTCATAATTATTTAAATATTATTTATTACAGATGAGATCCTAACTTCTACAGATTAAGAATTAATGGTTTTACTCTGGAATTTATATTTTAGTTCTTCACTTCAAAGGTCTTGAAATCAGGCAAAAACCCCCAAAACTGAACAAAAAACTCAAGCAACCTTAATACACCAAACTACTCTTCCAGTATGTTTCATGAAAACTGTACTACAAAATAGAAAACAAAATCAAGTTTCTGTTGAGCTGCTCATCCCAAGTCTGATCCAGAATGCACTAGAAATCTGCTACTTTTGATGCTATGAGCAAGTTTTCTTCAACTTGATGTAACAAAATAATTTTTCTTAATCCCAAAATTCCTACATGACTTTTATTGATGTATGACGTATGTCAATTAAGTTTTATCTATAAAATCCCTGCAAAACTGAAGCATATACTAAAACAGAGAGAGTTATGGCTCTTTTAATGGAAATGCTCTTCAAAATGTCAGGGTTTTGATCCTTTTTTTTTTTTCTTGACATAACTGTAGTATGACACTCCAAAGTGCCTTCAATTTTTGGCTAACTCCAGGGATTATATTATCCAGCAGTATTTGCAACAGTAAGTACCAATGAGTAAGAATCTTGCAAATGAAATCCCATAACTAGTTTTAATTAGATAGAATTAAAACATCTATACCACTGAAGTAATACTCTTAAATTGTACAAAGCAATGTAGCAAATCAACAGCAAGTTCCAGTTCCACATTAACTCAGTAGTGTTAAAATGAAGATGTTTGTTAGGAAAAATTGTCATCAGATATCCAATCTGGTGAGCACTGACTGCAATAGAACCAGAGTAAAGGTTGCATGAAAGCCAGCTATCTAAAAGTAATCGAAGTTATGTGCTTTTTTTTAATACTTACATCTTATAATTAAAATTCTAAACTGAAATTTTAATACCAACCTCCATCTCTTTTTTTTCCTTCTTTTTCCCAAAGGGATTTTTAGATGAACTTCTCTTGCTCTTGTATCTGCTGGATCTTCTTCGAATGCTGCCTCTCCCTGGTATCACAGATGTTTCAAAATGATCTTGAAGAATCACCTTTTCCACAGGATTTGTGTTTTCCTCATATTCCTCAGCTCCTGTGCCTTCACTATCTTCTGATGTGACATCATCTTGAACATCACTGCTACAACCCTAGTGAGAATTCAGGATATACAGTTACAAGGCATTTTGAGTAGGAAGAAAGAAATGTGGGGTTTTTTCCTCATGAATACTGCTATTTCAATTGTGTAACTGCAGCTGTCTATAGGCCACATATATTTCACTCTTCAACTGCAGAGTAGTAGACTATTTGATTCTGATTTCCCCCCCTCTTTTCCTTTAAAGCAGTCTATGGAATCCACCTGCAATCTAACGCCTCTGTGGTTATACCATAATTATGCAGTCTGTGCCTTAAACTCACTATTGTTTTTGACATATTGGATTGCGTAAATATGAAACACTTATGGGTAAAATCCCCAAGAATTCCAAGCCTGTATCTGTGCCCAGACTAGAATAACTGAGCAGCTGCCAGCTGGATAACATGCAGGAACCAGAGAGAGAAAATGGCTCCACTCACCATTTGACAACTTTGTGAAAGGGAGAAAGAGAGTAAATAAATTTGCCCTTACCTGCTGCATCACAAGGGAATAGTAGACTCCTTTCTGCAGCATAAGTTCACTGTGTGTCCCTTGTTCCACCACAACACCTTTCTCAAACGCAGCAATAGTGTCAGCAGTCCTGATGGTAGACAGCCTGTGAGCAATCACAATGGTGCTGCGTCCAGCCCGAGCCTTACAGAAACACACAAAACCCAGTTACAGTTAAACCGTGCAAGAAAACAGCACAGAAAAAGTTATTTTAGTCACCTGTAATATATAGTAAATCAAAATTTTTTTAAAAAAACCCTTTTCTTTCTTTTAAAAGCAAAGATTATTATTTTTTTCCTGGTTTTGTGTCCTTGTTTAGCAGTCCAAGGACAGTTCAGTTTCACTAATTTAGGCAGAGAAAGCCACATTAACCTTTTCAGACAGGCAACAAGTATTAAAGACCATAATTAGAGTTTATTTATTATTTGACTTTTTATAACACTTGAACTGTTTGAGCTAAAGTTGGTCACAAAGTGTCTCCATGTGCATGCAAGCATGAGGGGGAAATGTGAGAATAGTTAGATCTTTCTGAAAACAAAGCTAGGATAGCAAATACAAAAAGAGCAGATATTTTCTTTATATACTGTCTCTGAAAATTTTTGGAAGTACAACATCAGCATAATTACTGACAAGACTCAGCAGGAAAACACATCAAAAATGGGTTTGAGCCACTCCCTTCTGAAACAAACTTCTTTGACAACAATCCTACTGGGATTTGGCAGGAAGAGCTGCTGCAATCTCAGATGGCAGGTTAGGTGTTCCACACCCTCCAGCTCCCTCACACAGAGCAGTGGCACACACAGCCCTCATGCAGCAAATAACACAGGCCACCCTGTGACTGCTGGAGAGGCTGGTTTCCCTCCACCCTCATGCCTGGAGCAGATGGCAGCACAGCAGGAGGAGAGATCCAAGGGAATCTCATGCAACAAGTATGTTCTGTGGTGCTGGAACCTGCTGGAAGTTTCTTGCCACAGAAGTTGTACATCACATGGGCACAGGAACAGGGGCATGAAGAAGACGAGGTCATCCGCAGTACAGGACTGCTTCCATGAAGATTTGAATTCTTCCTCCTACACCTGCCATTTTCACAGACCTGGTGCAGGTCACTCCCAGAAATCTGCCACAGTGTGCTTTTTGTGCCTCTGGCCTAATGCACAAAGCCTTCACCACTGCAGCTGGGTGCTGTGATGAGAACTAGTAAAATGCTTTATAAGATGCAAAGTTATCTGAAAAACAGCTGGCTACAAGGAGCTGCACATGAATGCCCAGAAACAGAGAGCGTTCACGAGGTTAATATCTCTGCTCCTCAGCTGTAAAAATAATGAACAATAGCACCACTTTTTCCACTCAGGGATGTCGAAAAGAAATTTGGAAATCTCATTAGGGGACTACACTGATGAGCATCAAAAAGCTGTGAAAAGATGACTAAGTTATGATTTGGGGCTCATTATGGTATGTTCTGAGAACATGAAGAAGGATGAGAAATTGAGTGACCTCCCTGTGTTATGTACTAAAAAGAAGCAATAAGCCTCCGGAAAAGCTAGGTAGCTGATTACAAAATTTAAAAAAAAACAAACCCCAAAAAAACCCCCACAAACAAACAAAGAAGAAAGATTATATGAAATTTTTTTTTGCATCTACATGTTACCTCAATACCAATATCACTGGAATAACATGAATATAATAAACAGCTGCACTTTACTTCAGATTTAAACTGACTAGCAAGTGAAGACGACAAATTCTGTATTTCCCTTGAGCCATACTGGTAATTTATTTTTCTCTACATAACTAAGAAAATGAAAGGCAGGATTTTTCACTGCATTCAAAAAAATACATTAAAATTGTAGAGGGCAGTTTCTCCAAGAAAGAACAGAACCCCGGAAAAATGCCCTGGGAAACCCCATTTCCAGTGCCGTAAGCAAAAGGCTTATTCACATGCCCCTATGCAAATTGTTGCTAGAGAGTTCTTAGTCCTCTCTGTTATCATAGGTTGATTTTTAGTGCAAGAATTTTAATATTCTTAATCGTTGTCCCCCATTGGACCCTTCCCTCAGAACACACCTTAACTCCCCTCCCACACCGGGGTGTATAATTAACCCTGTCTGCCCCAAGACTCTGCCTTTGGCCCCGTGCCCTTTGCCCCTTGTACTGCCTTGATTCAGTTCACTCCAACACAGTGGATACCTTATTGTTTGTAATTTTTTGTGTTATTAAAATTACTTTTCGGACAACGGATCGAAGCTGTCTCTCTCCATTTAAGTCACCATTGGACTGGGTCCCAAGGAAACTCAAAAGAGTCTGATAGTCTGGGCTCAGACTCCAGGAGGTTTCAATTCTGAGGTTTTGCTGACTGGATGAAATGTTACAACCCTGTGTTGATAGTCAGAAGTGAAATAGTTCATTTACTGTTATAAATTGTAGATTATATATNGGAGCTGCACATGAATGCCCAGAAACAGAGAGCGTTCACGAGGTTAATATCTCTGCTCCTCAGCTGTAAAAATAATGAACAATAGCACCACTTTTTCCACTCAGGGATGTCGAAAAGAAATTTGGAAATCTCATTAGGGGACTACACTGATGAGCATCAAAAAGCTGTGAAAAGATGACTAAGTTATGATTTGGGGCTCATTATGGTATGTTCTGAGAACATGAAGAAGGATGAGAAATTGAGTGACCTCCCTGTGTTATGTACTAAAAAGAAGCAATAAGCCTCCGGAAAAGCTAGGTAGCTGATTACAAAATTTAAAAAAAAACAAACCCCAAAAAAACCCCCACAAACAAACAAAGAAGAAAGATTATATGAAATTTTTTTTTGCATCTACATGTTACCTCAATACCAATATCACTGGAATAACATGAATATAATAAACAGCTGCACTTTACTTCAGATTTAAACTGACTAGCAAGTGAAGACGACAAATTCTGTATTTCCCTTGAGCCATACTGGTAATTTATTTTTCTCTACATAACTAAGGAAATGAAAGGCAGGATTTTTCACTGCATTCAAAAAAATACATTAAAATTGTAGAGGGCAGTTTCTCCAAGAAAGAACAGAACCCCGGAAAAATGCCCTGGGAAACCCCATTTCCAGTGCCGTAAGCAAAAGGCTTATTCACATGCCCCTATGCAAATTGTTACTAGAAAGTTCTTAGTTCTCTGTGTTATCATAGGTTGATTTTTAGTGCAAGAATTTTAATATTCTTAATCGTTGTCCCCCGTTGGACCCTTCCCTCAGACCCCACCTTAACTCCCCACCCACACCAAGGTGTATCAGTATTTCTGTCTGACTCTAAACCCCACTTTGGCATTTTACCTTTTGCCCCTTGTTACTGCCTTGGTCAGGTTCTCTCCAATACAGTGGATGCCTTATTGTTTGGGGTTTTTTCACATTATTAAATTTACTTTTCGGACAATAGATCGAAGCTATCTTTCTCTCCACTGAGTAGCCATCAGGCTGAGTTCAAAGGAAACTCAAAAGGAGTCTGATTGTCTGGGCTCAGACTCCAGGGAGTTTCATAAAATAAATATTAGACAAAAGAAAAGACATTCAAGCCAAACCATGAAGTTTTTTTTTTCAAACAAAGCCTATGTGTTCTACTGTATACTGATGGAAACTGCTGATGAAGGTGGGCTGTGAGGAAGGTATTGTGTGCTGATCAGAGACATGGGTACAAGATCTGACAGCTTTGCTCTGCAGCATTACCCACCCTAGAGCTGTGGGGCTGTTAAAAGCAGGAAAAGAATGAAAATGGCTAAATCCCAAGAGCTTTCTGAAAATTATGACACAATTATTCAAGAACAAATACTAGGGATATTAGTAACATATACTTTTCTATTAATCCACCTGAAAAAGGCCATTCTGTCCTCATACCTTGCCTTGATAAGATGCAAGCAATATTTGGTCAGCAAATGAGCAATTATGAGAAAGGGAATGCAGAAGACCTAAGTTACTGTTCCACATGACAGTATCTTCATAGTTAGTAATAATGCAAAACCAAAACCCCCCCCAAAAAACCTAAAAAAACCCCCCTAAATACAAATCTTATTTTCCAATGTCTTTGATTCTGATGGAAACCTGCACTGAAAATTGTACATTAATTTTTCTTAAGCACTTGTTGCACCTTTTCATGGCAGCAGCTAGCTTCAGTGAGTCCTACCTTATCAAGAGCTGCTTGCACTATGGATTCACTCTGAGTATCTAATGCAGATGTAGCTTCATCCAGAAGAAGAATCTTGGGATTTCTTGCTAGGGCACGGGCAATAGCAATTCGTTGCTTCTGTCCTCCACTCAGCTGAGCACCTCTTTCACCCACCATGGTGTTAAATCTCTGAGAAAGGAGAGAACAGAACCAAAGTTGTGAGACATCTCAAATCCTCACTACTCAGTGCAACCCCAAGTACTCATCTTCTAGAAGTAGCTTCTTCCAGCTCACTTGAGCACAAGCAGAGCAAATATGGAAGGACATCCATCTACCTGGCCCTTAAGCCAAATCCCCCTATCCCCACAACATGTTGTGCCTGCCTAACTTTGAACTCATGGTTCTTTAAAGATCTTTATTACCCACTCTGTACTCCAAACTCTGGGGTTTCTCAAGACAAGCCTGTTAAAGGGATCTCTATATTTTCTGAGGATTGCCTACATTTCCAAAAGGACTGGAATTATAGGGACACACCAAGAGTGTCCCTCCTCTGAATCTGAGACATTCTCCCTTGGAGCCATGGTTTGGTTCCTACTGACTGTATCACTTACTGCAAAGTGACAGGTCTCAAAGCTCACTGTAGTTTTTTTATTATATAGCTGCTTAAGAGTAAATATGATCAAATCACTCTTCCTGAGAAGGAACCTTGGAACAGACGCTTGAAATGGCACATGCTTGAGAGACACGGCCAAGTTTGCTAAAGTGGTAAAAGAATTTGAAATCAAATCCCAGGTGGGCATTTTTACCACATTTTTTAACTTCAGGAGCAAAGGGTAGGACATATTATCCATTTATGAGGATGTGTGTAGAATGCTTGACCTTGCCTCTCAGCCCCATCCTGAAAGGAGTAAGGCACCTACTGCTAAGAGAGGGCTCAAAGCCGTGAATCTCAGGCAGACGGAGAGCTTAAGCTTGTAGCTGCTAAAATGGCTCAAAGCTCACTGTAGTCATTGGCTCAGGGCATACTTATTTACTTCCACCCACTCCCCCCATTTCCTGTGAATGCACAGACAGCTCCTGACAAAGGGCTTTGGATTTCTGGATCTTCTTTTTAAAAGCCAACTCTTCTACGCCTCATGAGATGGGTAGGGATGGCAATAAGCTGCGAACCTTCCTTTCTCCTGATTTACGACATTGACATTTTTTCCCAGACTCCAGCAGAAGTCCTTTGAGAGCAACAGAAGGCACAATATGTAGCTGAAAAACTCTCTAAACTGAAAGATGTTGGAGGCAGTAAGTATATTTTGAGAAGTTGTAGTATAACTTGGGATTCCCATACTCTGCCTCTCAGAAACAGCACACCAGCCTAACTGGACCTTTCATTCTTACACTCAAAGTAAGTTCATGAACTTACATCAGGCAGTCTAGATATAAAGTCAAAAGCATTGGCTTCCTTGGCTGCTTGCTCAATTTCAGCATCAGAAATGTCTTCTCTGCCATAGCGAATGTTCTCAGCTATTGTGGTTGCAAACAAAACAGGCTCTTGGCTCACAATGCCAATATTCTCTCGTAACCACTTGATATTAAGGGTCCGAATATCCCGACCATCTAAGGTAATCTGAGAGGAAAAGAACGTGTCAAAGAAGTCAAGGAAATGTACTCTGTTCATAAAGAAGCAATAAATTACTCTTACTTGAATGAAGTATCAGTCAGAAGGTCAAGAAAAAAAAAATTTACTTTAATAGAAAACTACATTGGGGGAGAAGCTACAACTGCAGTATTTCCATCCATTGCACAAGCTGGAAGATAATGATGAGTGGCATAAACAGAGAAGACAACAGAGGCTTTTTTTTTCTCTGTTTTCCCTCAGTAACCATCCTGTCTGAGTTGGCTTAAGAATTTTACAGCTTCCTTGCACAGTTTTTACATGATTCTCTAGCCCCTATGCCAGTTTGATGTCCTCACAGTTGTGGCTACACAATCATCTCTGTGGCTGTGCTGTACACCAGATCAAAGAGAGTTCAAGTTGACTAAAAGGAAAGGGGAAGTTATTTTTAACCTAGGTAATTTGCAGTGTGCTCATATGAACACTGGCATTGACACAGCAAAATGAGGCATGGGGGCAGGAATGAACAGCCACAGGAAAACTTAGTTTAAGAAAGAACTTTGTTGAAAACAGCTGCCTTGATACCTTATATACTGATAGTTCAATTTTTCATATTTAGAATGTTTACTTACTTTCAATTAAGAGTATAAACTATTAAGTAGCATCCTTCAAATATCAAGAATAAAAAGCGAATTTTCTTAAAAATACATAGTTTCATTTCTCTATTTTTTTTCCTTTGGAAATTTCTAGTGGGAGGTATTTACCATTTACCAACTGGATTTAGTGTTCAGTGGTAAAACATATACAATGCATAATGACGGAAACTTCTCTGTGGGTCAGCAGATAGTGAAAAACAAGCCAAGAAAAACAATCACTTAAAATAGGGAAACTCTCTCCAGGTTTTAGCTTACATTCAATGAAAAGGAAGCAAAATACAGCAGGACTCTGATTATGCTTTGCTTAAAAAAGTTTAGGAATTTTTAAAAATGAACAGTCAATAATTATTTAAAATTCAGATCTTGCAAGTCTATTCCAAGACTTGTGGCATTTGCTATTTGTGACATAGTACTGTAAGAAGGAGCAGAATAATGAAGTCAAGCCAACAAGAGAAGACAGTCCATTTGAAATTTAAATTGTGGAAATATGAACTATGCAGATATATGGTCATACTCAGTCAAAATAGAAAACAAGGTTCAGTCAATATGGGAAACTCATGCATGTCCTAATAGCTCTGAGTTTTCACAATTCTTTTGCAGAACTCACTTCTCCCTGGTCAGGATCATAGAATCTCTGCAGCAACTGAACAGTAGTGCTTTTTCCACAGCCACTGGCACCAACTAAAGCAATGGTCTTCCCAGTTTGAACTTTCAAGTTTAGACCTTTGAGGATCTGGGAATTAAAAAAAAAAAATAAATTTATATCTTAGTTTAACAAGTTTGATTACAGAACAATCTGTCAAGGTAACTGGAGCTGTTGCTATCAAGGCAGCAGTGAGGGCCACAGTCAGAAGGTATGGCAACATGACTAAGTTAGTTGTACCTGGGACTATCTTGGAGCACTGATAGGAAAAAGTCTTCACCTATGCCTGTGAAATGTATTAGCCTTTCAAACAGGGTGGCTGCATGCAACCTGCCTTTTGGGAATGGCCCTAGATCCTTCTGGCTACCAAAGCAAGCCTGGGAATTTTTTGAGAAGATTGATAACTGGAACAGGTCAAGTTCATGCCAAGAAACATTTTAAGAGTTCCCTTGCATAGACCATTGCATTCCATTGCCTGGGAAAATTCCCCAGCACACTCAAATAAACTAATATAGACACAGACACACTACTCTGAACTTCACAGCTCATTTTCTCCAATTTGTGTGACCTGGTAGCAGGCTTGGGGTCTTAAATTCTTCTGCGGTCCTCCATTTTCCAGAGCATAATAATTATGAATCTCACAGAAGACTATTTTCAGGTGCTAAAGAGTATCACTGAAAACTAAGCCTGCTTTATTCTATTTTAAAAATATAAATGGCTATTTTGACAAAGTAATTGCTGGGAAGCTCTTAATAAATCCCATTCCTTATTGTTAACAGCCTCAGCAACCTGGGGAGTAGTTACAGATTAATGATACCATTTTTGCTATTTTCACATTTAGAGGACATTTTACCTCAAAAGATGTCCGTGTCATTACAAGTAATGCTGTGTAGTTGCCAAAATATTTGGCTGCTATGGGAACTCTTCTTGTTTATACCAGGCTGATTTACAAGTTTTCCTACACATGTTTTTGCAATGAAAGATTAAAATAGTTGCAATATTCCTCTCCTCTCCCTGTATTACATCCACTTGTTTTTATATCTCCAGGAAGCTGATACCTGAATTACCAAGCATGAGCTTTATTCTAGATACCATATCTCCAGATGCAAATAATCATTACCACATACTAGGCTAGTTTTAACTCTTTCATCAGGCAATGTATTGCCAAGATCAAAACTAACAATACCTGCTCTCCTTGGATCTCTTTGATTTGGTTTAACTGGGACAGGGAAGATTACAGTGTGTTGCATTAATTGCTTGAGAAATTGTGGGTAACTTCTACACAGATTGGCTGATTCCTTTTGGCTCTACTAAATAACATTGATGTTCTTAGTAGGGAGAGCTGATGACTCAAATATGGGAAGGATGGGAATATTTCTTATTTCCCTCCCATTTGGTGTGCTGACCCACAACATAGCACAGCTGCCTGAATAGGATTTTTAGGCAGAAAGATGAAGACTCTGCTCTGTCCCTTCAAGATTTCTGAGCCAAGAGGGATAGAAGATTCATTGTACAAAATTCATTCAAGGAGAAAGCCCAGCTGTGAACCTGCTCTCTAGACATCCCAGTGTCCTGGAAACAGATTTGATGTACAATGGGTCAGACCTCAGATGACTGAGTTGGGAAAAGCCACCTGAAGAAACAGCCATAGAGAGAGGAACCTTCCCATTCTCACCACTATACCAGCACATCAAGATTTTAATTTTTGACATTTGAAATCTCTATTTCTACTTTTTTTGTCATCAAGGAAGAAACAACAGCAGCAATTTCCTTTCACCTTTATCGAGGTGTTCAAAAGACTACAAACAAATACCACAAAGAGGTCAAACCCACCGTGCCACCACTAAAGTAATCACCATGACATGATGTACACAGGTCACGAATGGAAACTGAACTAGCAAAGAATAGGGGCAACAGTTTCTTTAACAGCAATATTAACACATGCCCAAAACAATGTTTGACCTCCAAATGTACATTTAGGATGATACATTTCAATACTTTTGAGAGCGTATTGTTGTAAAGTCTATCTCCAATAATTTTTCACAAGGGATATCATAACTCCAAAGAGCCAAGAAACTGGAAAAAAGTAACTTTCTGGTTTAACTGCCTAAAGTCTGCAAGCCTTAGTGAAAGATTTTTCAAAATTGTATTTGATTTATCAAAGCTCTTGTCCATAGAAATTCAGACTAGGAGCAACACATTAGATTTGTCCTGCAGAAGAGAATGAGATACACAGTGACAGTATATCTAGAGCTTTGTCTTTGTGCATCACTGGGGAGAAAATTATGCCATATCCCCCAACACAGGAATGCATTTCACATTCAAGAACAAAATTGGACAAGCAATATGGACATAGGCTGAGGAATTTCAGCACAGTAATCTAAACAAAACACTTACTTTAACATCAGGTCTGGAAGGGTAACTGAAATGGATGTTTCTGAACTCTATTTCTCCTACGAGTTTGTCCGGCTTGTAACCTTCCTTAGAGCTGCTATCTATGAGCCGTTTCTGGAAAGAGGTTTGTAAAATAAAGTGGTGGTTATTTCACTTTTGGAACTGTTATTTCTGCTGCATGTATTGTTCTTTACTTTCTCAGATGCTGGTTTTCACTGCAGTACATCATTGCAGAACTGCTGCATTTTACCTGCAGAATGCTGAATATGGGGGAACGTCAAATTGTGAATTCTACTTTGACAAATACAGTACATTTTCAAAAGCAACAAAATCCATAGCAGAAAATCTGTAATTGCAGAACTTAACTGCATTCTCTTGCAGCCAAAACAAGGGCCTCAGCAATCTGTATAGGAGGGTTTTATACTCACATCAAAAAGAATGATAGAGCTATTTCTCCATGAACTTTTTAGTTCTACTTTAAAATATTTTATATACACAGATATGCAAGTGCTGCATAGCACAGCAAGGCCAAGATAATCATATGGAAAACCTATTTTATGACAACATCAGCATTACAGATTATTATGGTTATAACTTTCAATAGCATTATTAATCCCCTCTTCACCAATTCCCCCTCTCCAATAAACCCCATCTCAGCTGAATTTGTGCATATATGCATTTTTAAAAATTAGTATAGTGCCATACTACTTTCCCAATGTAGCTGAAAGTCTAATATTAGAGAAAAACCTCAACCATCTACCTCAGACATACATGCCAAGTTGTCCAGCTTTCACTGTAACAAAGAGGCTGGGATTTTTAGATGAATGAAAATATTATGGGTTTCTGTAATAAACATCTATAGAGTTGGTGATTTGGGGCTTTAGAGCACTCTTGTTACATTTTTCAAGGGAAAAAAATAAAAAGGAGAGGGAGTGGAAGCTAAGCTGGTTGAAAGGCTTCTATGTAGTTAGGTGTTCACCTTATTGATAATCTTATATACTTCATAAGCAGCCCCACGTGCACTGGCAATATTCTCCAGGTTAGGAGCTGCCTGGCCCAGGGAGAAAGCTCCAACAAGCACAGAGAAGAACACCTGTGGGAGATGGAGAGGAACATTGCAATTAATGATCATAGTGCCACCAGTGCCCACATGGGCACTAGAAAGACTTAAGCACCAGCTCCACATTATTCATCCCACTTTACAAACAGAATCCAAGACAATCAAACTTGTTTTATTAAAAGCTAGGCAAGATGAATACCTTACAGTTGTTTTATACTGAGTCTCTAACAGTTAATTTAGCAAGCACATGGCAGAAAATAGAGACACAACTTGCATAACCTTCCCTGAAGCTACAGAACATATTTCAAAGCTGCATTGCTGTACTTACAATTAACACAATGCCGATGTCATAATGTGGATCCTCAGCAGTGAGCTTGGTCCCGTACCAAAACGCAAGGGCATAGGATCCAAAGATAAAAAATTGCGAAAGACCTAGACATGTGTTAGTGGTAATGGATTTTTTCATTCCAACACGTTTAGCCATCTCTAAGTTAGCATCATATCTGAAAGTGGTTAAGGAAACATTAATTTGACAGGTACCACATGCCATTCTGGTTAAGATTTCCCAGTGCCCTTTTCTTAATTAACAGAATTTATGTAAGAAAAAACAAAGTCTCAAAGAGAATACAGTTTTGTTTTTTTGGATTTTTTTTACAGAGGACTATCAGGGAGGTAATTAATTTGAATAAATCTGCTTCAACATATGCTGACGATATTGGCGTACTGTTATGGAAGACATTCAGCATCACAACTTTGTTATCATAATGGAAGATACAATAGCACTCTTGAACTCATTGTTTCCGTTTATCCTGAAGGGAAACCTTGAAAAGGTTTTAGCAACATAGTTTACCACAGAGGTACAGGTTAGTTGTCCACATTTAAAACAAGCAAAATAAAAATAAAATCCTCCAACAACCCCAAGCAATAGGGAAGGAGATGAATGAGAGTACCCTCTGATTGCAAAACTGTTCTCCTACTGGCCATTTTGGAATGTTAACTATCTTTCCCATAGGTCAGTTTACTGATTAACACATACAACTAGTGGACATAGAAGATCAGTATAAAGACTAACAAGTTCAACTAGAGAATTAGTACTTCTAAGGATGGTTCAAATTCATTCACTCACCTATAGTTTTCAGCAAATAGCTTTCATTTACTCAAGCTTATTATGCAAAGTGCAGCCTAGGAATAGGGTAACTTTCTACTTGTAATCAACATGGTCAGTAGCTTGCACTGTTTCCCAATACATATTTTCAATAAAGTACATCTGCGTCATAGGAAAACATGCAATTCATTCAACTGGAAAGCAATCTTAAAAAACTGCATTAATTTTTCCATGTAAATTTCTAAGACATCACCAAAGCTGTATTTGTTAGTCAAACATATTGAAATATTTTTACTTGATTGTGCTCTTGAAAATCAGGTCCTACCTTTGAGTCAGCAGCTTCATAGGTCTTCCAGGGGAATGGGTACTGCATTTAAGTAGGGTGATGAATACATGTGATCACCCAAATACTGAGGAAAAGCCAAGCCATTGCCAGAAACTAAAGGTGACTGAAGATCCCTTGCAAGACTAAACTTTTGCAGTCAGTGGAGGCACTGTGCAGTGAAAGGATGCTTTTCCTAACTCTGAGGTCAGCATTCAAGAGCTGTGTAGGAGTCACAATCCATTATCTGAAAAATGCACTTCCTGGTAGGAGTTTGTCCCTAGTAGAAGATGGTCCTAAGAGAGCCTTTTGGTTTGTTTGGGGTTTTTAGATTAAACGGAGGTAGAGCTGTGGAAGAGGCTGACTGGTCAAACACACAAAGGAAAGGCCTTACTTGGCTCAGGTATCAGTTATTTTGTCTTTAGACAAAGTATTTTAAATAAATATTGAGAGCTCCTGTTATTTAATTTTCAGACACTGGTAATTGCGGAAGATGGAGAGGACAGGGGACAACTATCTAGGTCATCTTAGGGGTTTTTTTTGCCTTTACTGTGAAAGCAGGAACAGTCTAAATACTGGTGCCTCTTAAAAACAAATTCCAGTAAGCAGAAGACAGGGCTATAAAATAGTCAGAGCTCAGTCCCTGGAAGCAAATACAGGAACAGGCTGTAGGATCCTAGGTTAGGGTTGACATCACCTTAAAAATTTTCCACAAGATGAAGGCAAACATGAGTTGAAAAAGACAGAAGAGTTTCATTGGGCTATGGATAAGGTCATCTGTTTTGCCTTTCCCAGCTGCATGGAATCAGTGATGCCTTGTATTTGTATAAAAAATTTTATTGCTTATGCTTGTTGAGTTATCTGATCTGCACGTGAATATGTTTGCGGTCAGCCACAATCACTTCACCCTGTGTTGTGACTTGGCCCAACACTGGGCAACTACACATGTTATTTGCAAGCCATTAAAGTTGCAAATCATTGTAAAAGCCAGTAATGCGATTTTACCCAAGGCTGTTATCCAGCGTAGTTTAAAAACAAGCTCAGTAATCATAGATCAGAGCAGTAGCACAAATGCTCTAGAAGATAAGCAACTTATTGCATGCTTTGTTGCATCTGACTCATAAGTGAAGGTAACCTTCCCACCACTTTCACATTCAGTTCAACTCCAGATCTCAAAGGAGAAATTTTCATCTATGCTGCAGTGACAAGTAACACCAAGTAATCTGTATTCACTGACTAGGTCTATTTGCACACGTTTGTTTTCAGCTGATTTGTCCACTTATAGGAAGACAAAACCACACTAAGGATAATCGCATCCCTCTGCCCCTCAAAAAAAAAAAAAAAAAAAATCCATGACCAGATTTCCTTGCTATATTTTAAATAGAATGATTATTTTACAACTTACTTTTCTAATGCCTTCTGCTGTCCATTGAAAGCCACAACAGTCCTGATTGCTGACAAAATTTCCTCTGCCACAGCTCCTGCTTTGGCATAAGCAGACAGCTCTTTAGCAGTAAGGGATGCCAGGAGCTGAAAGGTTGAAAAACCATGGTTATTGCAGCCTACTGAAAGAATATGCACACTGTCTTGGTGAAAAAGAATGATCACACAAGGTGCACAAGATCAGACTTCAGCCACGTGGGGGCCAGCTCCTCCCCATACCCCAAATTTTCCTCAAATAGAGTTCAATTTATCATTGTTTCCTCATTACAATCAAAGGCTACACAAATATCAGGTGAGGTTTCAGACTGATTCACTTTCCTCCCAAGCTGAAGACAACCACATTAGGAAGAATGAAGGAGGGAGTGCCATAGCTGCCCTGAGTTTCTGAAGTGTTCAGACACTAGAACACCATCAGATACTGAAGTAAGCAAGTCAATCACATTGTAGCCTCTAACATTCTTAGCTTATGTATAATGCTTCAGGTAGGAAAATCCCCATAGAATCATATAATTGCCACTCAGGAGTATGAGCGATACCCACTAATGTGGCTAAACAGTTCATAAGGGGAAAAAGTTTTCCTATCTGAAAGGGAAACCTCTCCAGCCATTTCACTGATTTATATAACTTCAGTTTTCAGCAGCTGTATGCATCTGCATAGCTGTATAGATCTATTCTGTACACAGCATGAAACTTGGCAAAGTATTTGCAAGAGGTGTGGTACATGCACGTGCAGATGGAAAGAGGCTGAAAGGTATTTGTGCTAGGAGGGAAAAGAGAGGGCTTCCCCAGCGCCTGCCATGAGGAAACTGCTGTGCCAGAATGATGTTCTGATGCAGATTACCCCCCTGCAGCATGGCACGAGGACAGGATATGTAGACAGAAGGAACACAACTTGGGAACCCAGAGAAAGGCTACAGGAGGAGCAGAAATAAAAGTAAGAGTGGGGCCAACTTCCCAACTTCAGAACCACACCAGGTTTCTCCCATTCTCTCCCCTTTTTCTGTGCGTAAGAGTTGTAAGGTTTTTCTGGTTTCTTTGTTTATAAATCCCCACACACTTACAGCTGACCAAATTGCTGCTGATGCAGCAAGAAATGGGCTGACTGACATAACCACCAGTGTCAGTTTCCACCCATAGATAAATCCGACAATAAGCCCTGACACAAACGTGGAAAAAAACTGCAGAAATATACTGATCTTGTCTCCGATGCCTTCGCGGATGGTGTTGATGTCACTTTAAATAAAAAAAAAATAAAAAAAGATTTGTTAGCTTAGAATGCCTCTCATTGTGACTCCCTCCCCACTTCTTTTCGTGCTGTGTGGCCTCATGTCATGAGCTTTGCCGTTTCCTAACTGGCAAAAGAAAATTTCTAACCACAGCTACTGAAATGCACCATTAGGCTCCTCCATGGCCAAAACACAGCAAAAACCTCCTATTTTGAAGGAAAAAATTTCTGTATTCTCAACATTCTCTGCTGTTTCTATGCTATGTCACTAGGTCACCAATGACCTAGTTTCCTCATCTGGCATCCAAATGGGGCATTGTAAGTAAACAAACAAGCAGCCTCTTCACCCAACACGACCATCTCTAAATGATTTCTTCTGTTCAGCTCTCTGATGCATTTTATGTTCTTAATTTTGGCTACTGACTCAGATCAGAAGAGTTACCTCCATTCCCTCATATCATTACTTGGAATAACCTCCATTTTTCATGCAAATTTTCTTCCCTATTTTCTCTTCCCAGAACATACAGATATTAGAGTTGAGAGCGGTTTCATTTAAGCTTCTCGTAGACTTTTCGGAACAGATCTGTGTCCAAAGCTACTATAAAATCCAGAAAAAAAATTTTAAAAATGTAGCCTTCATACATACAATCCCATAACACATGTGCATTATAGCCCTCATCCCTAAACACAGCAATGTTTGTGGAAAACCTCCAAAGACTTTGACTGGCTAGATAGAATACTGCCTGAGATCTGACTGGGTGCAATTTCAAGCTCATTTCCATTCGATTAAGTGTCAGCTTTCGGTGTTTATAAACTAGGTGGAAACAGCAAAGCTGTTTGTTTAGCAGTGGCTGATGTGTACTTCATGGACTTCAGAGGGCCAGTGTGAGGCATTTCATGAAAAATCCCCTTCCAATGCACGTATCACAAAAACTGCACAAATGAAGCAGAAAAAGATAATGAATTTCTCACTTTAAGATGTAATATTTCACACTTTGGGTTTGGTAGCTTTTTTTTGTTGCTTTTTTTTTAACTCTATAGGCTATTCTGCCAAGATAAATGTCAGTTTTCTTTTAAACGCCATACTTGGGGGTGTGTGTATGTGTGCAAAAAAAACTAAACCAGAGCGCTCACTCTGTCAGCCTGGTGTTGAGTGCTCCTGTCTGGGTAGTATCAAACCAGGCCATCTCCTGATGGAGCACTGCAAAAAAGAACTTCTGCCGGATCCTTGCGGTTTGCCTTGCAGCAGTAACCAAGAAAGTCCACACTTGGATCATGCTCAGGATAAACACAGCAAAGCCAATTCCCACAAAGTAGTAAGCAAACCTGGAATATGGGAACAAAAGCCCACGTGATCCCACTGTACTGCATGAGAGAAGTTAGATACACAGAGCAGTGACGAATCTTCATTAATCACAACAAAGCAAATACTGAAGCTTGTGATGCATTATTGGGAAGGCAAACATGACTTCTGCTCAAACAGATAACATAGCAAAAGAAAACCCTCCAAAACATTATTAACAGAATAACTACAGAGCCTTACTTTGTCATATCAGCTTCTATATCCACACCTGGAGCTGATGGGCAGCTGGAACTGTTTACTGAAGTATCTGTGAAGAGGAAATAAAAAGCAGGAATATTTGTGGAAATGTTATATAGAGCAGTTAATTCATGGCAATATGGGGTTGTCAGTCTGGGAATGTTTTGAATTTTGCAAGTGGGCTCTGCAATACAAACTTAAATACAAAATGATTTGAAAAATACACATTTATTTTTAAGCAATTAGTGCCTGATAACTGAGGTTGGTCATACTCCCTACTATCTCAACAAAGTCAAAATTCATTCATAAAGTGCACATCCAATGCCTTAGTTTTACCCTGGTCTAGTCATTAAAGATGGATTGAAATGACTGGGTTATTTCCAGCAGAATGAAGGTTGATCATAATATACTTCCTTAGGTATGTACCAGTGTCTGGGGGCAAAAAAAGGAATCTTAGCCTCAGTAGCAAAGCACAGCCAATATATAGAGAAATTTAATTTAAACTTTTTACCATTGGGTTGCATGCCACTTAGCACAAAGCTGTTTGTCATCTCTCCAAAGAAAATGATCAAAAGCGGCATTCCAGTGCCATTTGCAGCCGCTGCGACCAAACCAACTATCATCAACAGGACATCCACCCCATCAGCATAGCAAAACTGTGTAAGCATTAAAAAGAAAAAAAGAAAAAAAAGTGACATTACACCTGACAGTTCATGCATTTGCTACAGTGCAGCAGACTTTGCAAAACATGCTTCATCCACATATTCTAAGCAGCAACACTCCAACTGAAGGTAAACTCAGTACATAAGGATTTTGTAGTAGTCTAACACATCTTTAAATCAGTACTCAAATTGCTAAGAGAATACTGGCAGGACAAAGATTCTCAGTCTGGAAAAAACTAAATGTTTGCAAGTGATGATGACCTTTGTACAATATATTGTATTTTGTGTTCCACTGATTTACATATTTACTAAGATAATGCCCCTACAATGTAAACAAGAGTGAGTTATTGAACAGCACCTGGCTTATACCTACCAGGAGAAAATGTTTTCAGCACAGATAGATTGTATCTTAAGACTTGTCTACCCCTGAAGCTTTGTTTTTTTAAAACAAGGATGTGAATTTAAACCGCTATAGATATCCCAGGACATGGTTAATCTGAAATTGGAGCATTTTATTCCTGACTAGCCTAGCCATCTCAAAGTGTAAATACACATGGAATAAACCAGAGAAGAATAAAACTTTTCTTATTACAGAGTAAGCGAGTCCACGTGCAAGAGCTATCTTTGCTTGGGAATAGCTGTCCTATAGAAAACTGACACAAAACCGTACCATGGTTTTGATTCGGTTATCTCAGAGAGCAGGTGTCGAATCAGTAGTCCTCAGGCTTTTTCTCTGGTTTTTGATTGCCTATGAATTGTAATTCATAAACAACTCACAATGCCAAATTAAGAAAAGAGTATAAAGCAGATCATCAAACAGGACACTAACCAATTCAAGAAAGCCAACCATTCGTTTCTCTGGCTTCTCATCTTCCTTCCTAGAGCAAAGTACAAAAGACTGATTAAGATGAGGGGGTTTTTTAGTAAACCTGTATTAAGCTCTTCTTCCCCTGCCCCTCTGACTTCCCCATATACCCAGTTCACTTCAAAAAAACACCTACATTTTTTTCTTGGGCTTTAACAGGTCAATTTGTTCTACATTTTCCTCATGCTGGAAAGAAGAATCCTCACATCCCTTGCTTCTAGCTTCTGTGAAATAAAAAGACTTTTTTAGCATAATAATCCATCTACTGTGTCTTTTACTGCTGATTATTTTGCATTTAAAGACTAGTTTTTTCTCATGTTCTTGGGAGGAAGTCCCAAGAAAAATTCAGCAGGCTCTTCCTCTTCTGTTAATTTTTATTCTCCGAAAAAGCTTCTGTAGTTTTGGTTTGTGTTTAAGATGTTTGGTTTTTTGAACTTCCTTTCCCAGGGAATTTTATGTAAACAAGAGACATGTTTTGGTAACTGCAAAATTGTTTTTTCCTGGGAAAGGTACAAACCAAGACTACAAGCTTCCCCGTCCATTTCTGAGATGGAAACAACTTCATTTTTATAATTAAAATATATTTATACAGAAAGATTATCAAAAACTAAAAGAAAGAGTTAATTCTTCCTTCAAACACCTGTGCAACTTAATGCAAATTAGGAGAAGTCCTAACGAAATGAGTGGAATTGCTTATAGTGAAGATTATAATTGCCGCAGGTAACACAGAATAGATGGCAGTTAACTGAAGAGTCCTTGACTCTAATAACCATCTTCACTATTCTATTGCAGTAGTTGTTACATGTCCCACTTCCTTTGTGCTGGGGGCTTCAGGAAGATATATGAAAGCATAATCCTACCCAAGAAGCTTATAGTTCTAAATACATAAAATAAGCTGTAACAAATATACAAAGAAGCAGATGAGTAACCACAGTGGGGAACCAGCTGTAAAACAAAAGGAGAAAAGGTGCTCCTCATACCAGCCACTCCCAATCTACATTTACCTTAACTTTAGCTGCTGACTCATTATCAATAGAATTTTCTACACACTGTTTTAATTTTGGTTGGCCTACAACGGCTGTTTTAGACAACCATTTGAAAGCAATAATGTTTTTCCAGTTTACTCAGTTTAGCTCAGGAGAATTTTCGTGCCCGGGTTAGGAGCCTCCTGAACAGCTTTACCAATGTAAATTAATTTTGCTGAACTTGATGGAATGATTCATTCAGAAAATGTTTCATAGGTGTGGCTTTAATTCACTCAGTTGTAGGAAATTCATCATGTTATCTCCTACAAAACCACTACGGCAATCAGGAGAGCTCTATAATGTTCTTTAGATTCAAACCTGTAGAACATATTCTTCAAACACACATGTGGTGCTCCTTCTTACCAGGATCAGAGAGGTCCTGTTCTGTGGAATTTGCAGAATAGTTCTTCATTGTTCTTTTTGTTGTATGCTTCTGAGAAAGTCACATTAATTAGAACCTGCAACAACCACCCCTCCCAACAAAACACTTTGATTTAGTAAATATTTAAAGAGTTCACATCAGTGGGTTTATCCACGACTCATCACATTTTGGTCTCAACATTATTCTACTTCAATAGAAAGACTAAAAAGAAAATAAAATACGTAACAGCATTAAAAAAGAACTACTATTAATGAGATGTTAAGAGCAGTGCACACTATTACTAAGCAACTTCAGTTAGTAGCCTGTTTTAGTAGTCTTTTATGTTGAATCCTGAAATCATTTGTATAAAAGTTATTGTAAACAATCTATTACAGAATTGATGGTTTCCCTCATTACCTTATGTTTGATTAGAATTAAATGACCAGCCATAACATGGTCATGAGTACAACGATAGAGGCGCACTTTGTCATGTCACGTGGTACTAGGACGCATTTAGAGGCAGTAAATAACTTGTTCTAAGTCTCCCGAGGCTTTTCTTCTTGATCTATCAAATATACTGGTTAAAAAACCCAAACAAGAACAACAACAACAAAATCCCAAGCAAACAGCCACACATGAATCTGACAAAGCCTAAAACAACATTGACAAGAAAATGCCTATTCAACCTTAGATAAAGGGGAGGAAAAAAAACCCAAAAAAACAACGAACAACCTGTTTGATTTCTGACTGCGGCTTTTCCGTCTCGTTATTCCAGCTCACCTTCACAGCCCACGCTGACTCGCGTGCGCTGCCCGCTGCCCCGACGGCGCGCTGCCTACGGGGCGGCCCCTCCGCGCCCGCCCTGGGCTTTATGGCGGCGGCACCGCCCGCCCTCGGCTCCGGTGGCCGATGAAGGTCGGCGCTGCAGCTGGGCGGAGCCGCCTTCGGCTCGGGTTGCCGATGAAGGTCGGTGCTGCAGCCGGGCAGAGCCGCCCAGGATAAGGGGCCTGCAGAGGGATGCTGGCCGGTTCCGGCCCTCTGCCGCCCTTCGGAAGGCGCCCGAGGGTCTCCGAGCCCGCAAAGTGCGCACGGAGAGCCCACCAGCCCTTTGCCAGAGCATCGCTTCCGTCCCGAGTCTCACAGAATGGTTAATATTAGAAGAGGACCACTGGATGTCATCTGGCCCAACCTCCCTGCTCCAGCAGAGTCATCTAGAGTCCATAATTTAGCATTGATCGGTGCAGACATATTTTGAATATTCCCAGTGAAGGAGGACTCCACAGCATCTCTGGGAAGCCTGTTGCAGTGCTTGGTCACCTGTACAATGCAGAAGTTCTTCCACATGTCCAGGTGGAACTTTGCATGTTCCAGTTTCTGCTTATTGTCCCTTGCCCTACTGCCTGGCATCACTGGGAGGAGATGTTCTGTCCTCTTGGCACCAGATACTCACAAGCATTTATGAGATCCCTCTCAGGTTAAACAGCAACAGCTCCCTCAGCCTTCCTTCATAAGTGAAGTGCTCCAGTGCCCTCATCATCCTCATAGCCTTACACTGGACCGGCTGCAGAAGCTCCATGCCTCTCTTATACTGAGAAGCCCAGAACTGGACACAGAGTCTCACCATGACTAAAACTAGATGAATTTAAATTTAGAAAACTCAGCTGCTAAGTAGAGATGAAGGGGTATTTGAAGAGTCGCTTGTCCAGGGAATCATTCAGATTTGGGAAAGTTATCTGCAAGGTCCTGCCACATTTGGGAAATTGCATCACTGCATTTGGAGAATTTCAAATAAGACTGAAGATATGCTGGTGAATTTCAACTGAAAAATGTTATTAAATAAAGGCTTTTGTGTTCCACTTCTAAATGACGTGACAACTGAAGCCAGCTAAGTTCAAAATTGTTTTTAGAGAAGATAAGCAACAGGTTCGGCTCATTTGGTTCTCTCCTCTTCCCCAAAATTTGTGATAGGATTTTGTTTGGTTGGTTTGTTTGTTTTTTCAGAAATAAGGCCATTTCTTGTTTTGGGTTAGTTGAGAGAGTGGTGGTTGGTTTTGTTGATGTGTATTTTTTCTCCCCTGTCTGAAGAAATCAGGTAAACAAATCAGGTTTTCTGCACAAGCTTAAAAATAACAGTTTTTCAGCTCCCCCCCTGGTATATATTGTAATCTATATAATTTGCTTTCAATAATGCCTCTAGGGTTTATGATATATGAACTCCTAGTTGTTCTTCTATCCGCTCAAATGCCAGTATCCCAAAGAACTCTCAGATATTTAAACTAGTTACTCAGCTGAAATTTTTCTCAAGCAACAAGTTCAAGAGCTGGCGTAATTTAAGCGTCCCTTGTCCACTTCCCACTCAGTATTCAGATTATGTTTATGTTACATTTATTGGTCATGATGCTCTGAAAGAACCTCAGAAGAAAATGCATTATTGGGCATTATTGTCTCCTGCCCATTGGAACCTTGCGCGTTCAGGTAGAGTCAAACTCCTGTATGTCACACCTATGACTTTTATAGCACTTTCTTATCTTATCAGCATTACCTAGGATTTATATTACTTACTTATATTTTATATGACTTATACGTATATATATGTAATTTATATTAGGTTGGAGTAAAGGAAGTGCAGGGGAGCCTTGTCTTTCTCTACAACTACCTGAAAAGATGATGTGGAAAGGTGTGCATCTGCCTCTTTTCCCAAATAACAGGTGAGAGGATGAAGAAGTGGCCTTCAGTTGTGCCAGAGGAGGTTTAATTTGGACATTATGAGCAAGTATCTTCACCAATGTTGTCAAGCACTGGAATAGGCTGCCCAGGGAAGTTGTTTTGTCACCACCCCTGAAGGCATTTAAGAGGTGTGCAGCTGTGGCATGTTGGGACACAGCTGAGTGGTGGACTTGACAGTGCTGGGTTAATGGTCTGACTCAATGATCTTAGAGGTCGTTAGGCCTTTTCAAGCCTAAATGATTCAATGATTCTACAGCTCAGTGTTAACCCTGCATTATGTGCCTACACATCTGTTCTCTGTTTCAAAAAATTAAGAAGAACTTTGGCTTCTGCTGCCATGAAGAATATGAATTTACAGATTTTTGGAAGAGACAGTACAGCAGGGTGAAATTACTTCGCTGTCCCAGCCTCAGGCTTCGCAATTTTATGGAGTATTTCCTTCACCAAAGGTAACAGGTTTTCTTCTTACTCATCTCAATCAGAGTGAGAACATCTCCCTACCGCATCTCAGTTTTTTGTTTAAACCAGTCATAAACTATTATTTTCAGAAGAAACTATCTTTGCATATAAAATTTTAGACAGAGGGACATCCCACCTGGAAAGCAAACTCCTGGTGTGAGATTGAGAGCACATAGATAGCAAAGTAGAAGAACGGAGGTAGCTTGAACCCCAAAAAATCACTAGGACTCTATTTCAGAGCTATGAAATACTCACACATCATACTCAGCATCACTGGCAGCTAGGGAGTGTTTAATACCTCCAAAACACAGACATTTTCACTTTTCAAAGCTTCATTATCAGTAATTCATGCAGAGTAACAGCAAAGTGTCAATCACAATTCAGATCCATTGCTCTACACTCCACAGGCCTGGCAAGAAAGAGTCTGAGTTCCCCTGCATAGAAAAGTTGGTCCAAAAAGGGTGTGAGAGAAGAGCAGGGCAAAGAACCAATCATGCAGAAAAAAAGAATCACAGGGTGTTGAGCAGAAATTTGTTTCCTTCTCTCTCCTTCCTCTCCCCATTTCTTCCTTTGGAAGGGATGCTATGCTCTACGCACGTTAATGAGCATCCTCAAAGGGGGGAAAAAACCCACCCAAGCTATAAACAAAGAGATTAAATAGAAAATAAACAAAAGAAGGAATAGGAAATGGTCTTCTGGAAAAATATTCCTCATCAAACCTACTGAGAAACATGGGCTCGTAGGGTAGTTACAGCTAACCACTCTATGCTCAAGTAAAAATTAATCAGCATATTCTGATATTTTTGCAAAAGCAAATTCTGGACTAAAATACACACGTAAAACAGAGAAGACTCGCAACAATAGAAGGGAGAGGAACAACACAAAAAGTTTACAATAGTTTACAATTTTGCCTTTGTAATTTTGTGCTTTGGGATGAGCACATTATGATAAAAATATCATAATGCAATTTGGAGAAGAAATACTATTCTTCCTTTATCCAAAAATAATATCTATCTTTGGAAAATACTATATGCATCTGAAAACTAGTCTATTCCAAATAGCCAATATACACCCATGTCTCCATGGTTTTGGTTCACCTCTCCAGATGTTGCCACTGACAGGAAGAGCAACATTAAACGCAATCAAATATCATTAATTAACATGAGCCATAACAGACTGTAAAATGTATTTACTTAAAAATACTATCATCAATAATCACATTATTAAAAACAAGCAAATGAAACATCCCACCAGAAACACCCTGTTACACAAGCTGAAAATGAGGACTTATTTTCCCAAGAAAACCATTAACCTTGAAAAGAATGTAACACATGGTATGCAAAACCAGGTGACGCCCAGTTTTACTGAAACATTTCCTCAGAATGACAGTCAAATACAAAGAAGGTGTACTGTATTATACAGGTATTGTAGCTCCATACCACTTTTTTATTTCTCCAACAGACCAGAAGAACACCAGCAAGACACCTCTCTGCACTCAGAAACCACATATGGGAAGTCAGGGCTAGTACTTGACCCACTACCTTAATTACCTTCATATTTCATGCTGGATTGTAATTCAGAGAGAGGACCTGTAAAAGACCGTGTTGCACTTTGGTTTTTTTTGCTTTGTGACTTTTGCTTATGCCACCTGAGATTCAGCCAGAAAGGACTTGACAGAATCACTTTAAGGTGTCCTGGTTTCTAATTTATTTGTTGGCAATCAGACTAAAAATTGAAAATTGCTGTTGTAGGGTTTGGGGGCCATTAGTTATCATCCCCTCTCACATTTCCACAGCAGTACAATGACGTGTACTGTACAGAAGTTCAACAGTAAAACTATTAATAATCACTGGGAGTAGCTTAGTCATGGCACAGTAGCTGGAATTCGGAGACTGGATTTTGGTGGGCATAAATGGAGTGGCTTAATAAAGGAAGCAGCCAAGAAAATGTTGTAATTCTCCAAACTGAAACAGTCTCACAGTTATTCTGCTGTAACATTGAAAACTGCACAGCTGTTGGAGATTTGATGCAGTGAAGGGAGAAGGTCTGGGTAGAAGTGAATGTTGGAAGAATGAAAAAATCAGTTAAAGAAATATGTCCAAACACTTGAACTTCCTGAGAAAGACTGAGCTATGTTGTCCAAAAGTCCTAATGCTGTAACCAAGCAAAACCATTATTTGTGGTTTCCCAGAAACTGGGCAGTAGAAACACATCTGATTCTTTTAACTAAACAGTAACATCAAAGATAGCTGTTTATTTATAACAGTTTCTAAACAGAACAACTTGCAAGAATTCTTTAACGCTGGAATAGTTTTACAAGTTCTCTGTAGTGCACATTTTCTCAACGAATAAAAACAAGGAAATGCATTTTATTCTCGCCTCTGAAGTTTGCAGGTCTGTTTTAGGAGACACTTGAGTGTGAAGAATTTGGCAATAAGGCAAGAATCTTCTTGCCTCAAAAAAAAAAGAAATCAAGCCAATGTGATTCATTGCTTTTTATAAAATAGAGATTTTTTTAATTCTTTTTTACTTCTAAGTAATAGAGTGAGATAAGTAGCAAGATCATATCAAGCTAAAAAGGCAATCATTCTGCTGAAAACTTTGTATGCCTTGAACAAGGAAATGTCATACATAATGGAAATGGTGACTTAAGCCAGTAAAGATCTATAGAGATAATTCAGGGGACTGGATGTTATACAAATATTTCAGAAAGACAGGAAAGAAAGGGAAAGTGAGGAGGAACTGCGTTATGTAAGAAAGTTATTAATTCTAGGGCCTTTTGTCCTGTATTGGTACAAAGAGAGAGCAATGAGTTTTCAGCTATCAGTTCAGGAGTATTAAGTGAGCAAAAGAGATGAGAGGTAAAAAATGCCCCTTAAATTCTTGGAAAGTGCCAGGAGCAGAATTTTCTTTCAAGAGTCAAGAGAAGTAACTGGAGATGGGTTTTTTTACATTTCATCCTGAGAAATGAAATAAGATCAAGGAAGGAGATTTGCATAAAAGAGAAGGTGATGTTCTGTAGTTCGTTATTATTTAGAGAAAAAGAGAGGAATGATAACAGAATAAAGGAAAGTTTGAATATAGTATTATTTTTATTCAATAGCATTATTGTTACTCATGGAAAGGCAGTCCAAGGGCAAAAGGGATAAAAAGAGTTGGTAATTAATAGAAATTTGTTATGAACGTGAAGCGCAAATAAGAGAATATTTCATGAAGAAGCACGAGGTTCTTTTGTAGGAATAATCTGTCAATAAGCAGAAGCTAGGAAGGACTTTACAGGCAGCTTTTCTGCAAAATAGCATCTGGGAGATGTACTGGAAGGAAAACTGAATAGAAGCCAATGCTGTCAAACTGGGATGAAAAAAAGCAAAATTCACAAAAGCACAGAAGAGTCATATGTGGAACATATGGAATAGTCTTTTCTCTGAATAGCACTGTCAAGTCCTGAGCTGGAGTGCTGTGTCTAATTTTGATTGTTTCAAGACAGATGTGGGTGATAGGAATTAAGGAAGAAAGTGAAACCGAAGGCATATAAAAGATACGACCCTTGAGGAAAGACAGATGGAACTTGGTTTGGTATCATGAAAATACACAATCAGTTCTAGAAAAATCTGAGAGACTGTTGCAAAACCCGTATAATCCAGTGTCTTCCGTATCTACTGTGGTACTGTATTACCATAAGAAAGAAACAAACCAGAATGCACTGGGCCAAATAACTGAAGAAACTCTTGGTGTCTAGACTTTTGATTTATTTTCTTTTTCTTTTTTTCTTTTAAAGTGAAGCAATTTTGTCCACAAAGAAAAGATTGGTATAGATGATTTTTCCTTGAAGATTGGGAAAAGATAAAATTGTCTTCTGAGATCTTCATGAGCTCTATTTTCTCTGTTGTGCTGATAAATATGATGAAGGGTAAAATGAAACTGAAGTGGTTTAATCACAAACAATTTGTATTGTGATTAAAGACATGAGTTTAGCAGTAAACTGAGTCGGTGGAACTGCTGGCAACAGTTTTGGTGAAGGTTTCCACTGGTGAAAGATGGGAAAATGGACAAATGGCAGTGACTTCACAGCCCAGTCTGTACTCTGGGGTGGGGCATTGACATGGCCCATTGAAATTAATAAAAATTTTCAGGCTTCTTTTTGGAGTGCATCAGTTATTTCACTTTCAGATGAAAGTGGGGTTTGGTTTTGGGAATAGTTTATTCCTGAGTTTACTCCTAAGAGCTTATTTCTCTAGAATGCTTTTGGTTCTTTCCATCTCTTGCTATCCTGGAACATTGTCCTTGTGGCTTTGTTTCTGCACTGACATGATACATTCCAGAGAATGCAATGCATATCCTTAGCTTTGGCCTACAAAAATGTTTCTCTGTGTTTTTTCTTTCCATATAACATCACTGCCAAGATGCCAAGGAAACTCAGGCTAAGTGGTATTCCATAGAAATGTGGCCATCCAGAGGGATCATTTCTAAGCAAAATGGATAAATACTGTTAAAACCATGAAGCCCATGGCCGTCTTCTTCAGGTAACGGATATATTTTCAGCAGTGTAGAAATAACTCCTGATACAATTTTTTCACTGGTACAATTTCTTAGTGTTTCATGAATGTAACCCTGGGATGAACAAAGCTGTGTGAAATAACAGCTTTCTGTGTTTGAAAGATCTTATTCAAGCACTCTAGCTCATCTCACATCAAAAAGTTCGGTGATAGTGAATTGTCAACAGCTCACAATGCAAAAATGTGGAGAAAATATCAGATGTCTTTACTGTAAGGATGGCACCAGCCAAGCTCCTGTCTTTGAACTGAACAACATTTTGAATGTGCTGCACAGTGCTGGACAGGATGTGAGAGGCACGGAAAAAGTTCACTTTTAATTCCTCAAAGGGAATTACCAAGTGACAATTACTTTCTTTTAAATATTTGTATTTCTCAACATAATGCCAAATCTTGAAAGCAAAGACCTCGCTTTTACTTTACCCTCCAGTAATAGAGCATTTTGTACACATATATAATATAAATAACATGACTGAATCAAATGGGTGTTATTCATACACATAGCATGTGTTTACTACTGGAAGATGTTCTGATTAAATGTTTATATGCTCACAAGGGTCAGTGAATGTGGTAATTTTCATCTAAAGAATCAGTGTAAACATCTCTTCTCTCTGAGCATGCTATGCATGGCTCATGAGCATGTCACTGAATCTTTCCCTTGTTAGGACATACTGTGATAAAAATTAAGGTTTTTAAAAATATTTAAAGATATGTGCAGAGAGTGACCTTCCACTGATACTATTTAATCTAGGAAAAAGAAATTAAAAATGCAGAGGCAGAAAAAAAAAAAGATGAAGTCACACATAAAACATTTAACCCTACCTAAAATAAATCTCTTAAGACAAATAATTGTGGATTTTGTATTTAAATAACGTATATGGGCAAGTCTTGGCGGATGGAGGGAATGGCTGTCTCTGGATTAAGCTGGTGGTAATGATCGGGAGCATAGTTTTTCCTTAATCATAGCCTTTCCTATCTGCTTCCACAGCCAGCTCTGCACCCTACTGTTCCTCTTCTGAGAGACACAGAACCTGCCTATGCAGCTGGTATTACCTCTTCCCTCATTTCAAACCCACATTTTTCCTTTGTTTAGAAGTTCCTGTTTCTTTTGGCATGCCTCAGGTATTGAAAATCTTGGCTATCCCCTAGCATTATGTCTCATAGTCACCTCCAAGGTATATGGTCCCTGAGAACAGGAATGGGAAAAGCATCTTAAGATTAATAAGAAATGGTTTCAGAACAGAGTAGATGGGGAAAATTTCTGAAGGCAGCTGCCTTGTACTTCTTGCATGCAAATTACAATTGATCACCAGAATAATTTACCCTAATTACAGACTTGGCTTAAATCAGATTAGAGAAGTTGTTGCTTCTGCTCATAAAGTTGTGTTAGGTGGTCACAATACTGTCTTGCCTTTGGGTAGTTAGGTTTTTTCCATGACAGACCATTCACATGTACTTGGCCACATTCTCTTCTGAGGAAAAATATTTTGGCATTTCAGAATAAAGCAATAGGATTCCTGCTAGCTGGTGGTTCCTGCATTTCAGACTGTGGTGTCTGGTGGCTGATCTTGATGCTGGTTATGATGGCACTGAGTTCTGGTTCAGAGGTAACAAGACTGACAGGGCTGAGGGGAGGAACAAAGTATCACACCTGTCTGTGGCATAGGTAGATAGGTAGTGCTTAAAAGGAAGATGCGGGCATCTTCTAAATTTCCTTTCCTTTTGAGTAGGTAGGCTCTCAGGTGTCACTACAACCTCTCTTTCCTACTTCTTCCCCCTTCCACTTTGAGAAGTAACAGAATTCACTGACTTTGGTTATCTGCATACTCTGCAGGCTGGGATCTAAAACTACATCTGTTTCCCACTAGTTCCTGACTCAGTCCTTCAGCTGACAGGTGAACAGGGTTTAGGAGCATGTTTTATCCAGTGTTATCTTTAACAATTTACACTCCCAAGAGTGAAGGAAGCCCTTTACATAGACTGGAGTCCTCAGGTGACTAAAGGGGCTAGTGAGATACAGATCCTGGTTTTTGTTGTGATGTAAACTCTAGATCAGGACTCTGTGCTGTAATCATGCAGGGCTGAACTTTAAGCTCTAAACGTGTTTGCAATATTAAACTAGTTATGTAAGTGTACATTTTTGTATGCATCACTGCACAGTTATGTCTGGGCTCTCACCAAACTTTCCTTCTGTTGTACCGATTTCTAAACAGACTAGAAGAACTCTAAAGAACTTCCGGTTGGACCAAAATTAACATGGCTGACAAAAGGTCTGATGAAAGATATTTCCTTTCAAGCAGAATTTGATGCTTCTAAGGTATGCACAAGAACATGCCTGAATAGCTCTTAAAGATTCTGGAAATGGTTGGCCTTTTCAAATTAGCAACAGCATCCCAAAAAAGATTAGGTTACCAAAGACTAGGCTTAGAAATATGTAGATCTTCCTTTATGTGCCCATGACTGTAAGAGAAAGGATAGGAACACTGAAAAATAATGGTAACTGGTTTTCATTCCCCTTTATTCTTTTCAAAAGGATGTCAAATTATCTCTGCAATACTGTCAAAAGCTATTTGAAGATCCTGAGTGGTCTCACCATTGGCTAATGAATGTCTTAGTAAAGGAATAAATTCAGGTTGTACATCATTTAATTAACTGGTTTATAAAATAACTATATTCAGAGGAGTAATGCTTCATTTTAAGGGATCTTTAGTTGCATTGCATAATGATAGTAAAATAGACATTCTAAAAAGTAACTATTTGGGATCAGTGTCACCAAAAGTAAACTCAAAGTACAATAAGAGATTCAGTTTTAATATGGTTGCTACTCAAATATTGCTTTTATTTATTGAGGGATACAAATTTGTTTAGGTAAACAACAACAACAACAAAAAAGCCACAAACTTTTTCCTCTTGTTCCTCCTTATAACAATCTGTGTCATTCACTATGATCCAGTTGTACTATTCTGATGAACTGATACTTATGGAAATAATTAGAAGATCCCAGCAGTACCCACTACCCATCACCACATATCCTCAAAGTCAATATGCACTGTGTTTCCCTTTTTAATGTCATTCAGAAAAGCTTTCAATGAATTGCAAGTAAATTCTAACCATATGTCCAAGAAAGCAATCCTTGGACAAGAGGAGAAACTTTCAGCCAGTAACACTGTAAAAGCATTGGATTTTTTTGCTGTTTATATTGGATGCTATCCTATTACCAGTAAGAAGACCCAATCTGAACATTCATCACTTTTACACCTCCAAGGCATGTAGAGGATTTCCATACCAGTGCCATGGAATACAACATTCTGCAATGTTGTCCTAGCTATACCCTTGACAAAAATGAATAAGCTCAGAACCCAGCTATTTCTCCTGAGAACTTGGAGATTTATGTATTTTTTTAAATCAGAAAACTATTATTGTGTCTTTTCCAGCCAAAGACCCCAGAACAACCTATCATATCCTTAACCAGAATACAACAGGGAATAATCCCTCTCTGGCCAAAAGCACATAAAAGTTCATCTATGGAACAAGACAAAGCCAAAAATTACTGAAGTGCTAAAAACAATCGAGAGTGAGGGCAAGAAGCTCTTATCCACCAGTAGCTCAGCATTCTGTGGGATGCACAACATTTAAATTGCTGCTCTGCTGGACGTGGGTCACCAGTGTGGCTCTGGGAATAGGACCTCTCTACAAGTAGACATCTAAAATGATGGGTATGAGGGTGGGAATGGTGTCCCATGTTAAATGTAAGTGAACATCATTCTGTTTTTGCAAATGTTAACGCATTTTTCCCCAGGGGAAAGCCTGGAAAGATGATGGTTCAGGATGGTCGAAACTTTCAGTAAGCATGGGGTTTTTTTGTTTAAATAAACCAAGTCCATAATCCATCCTGCTCTACTATCCCCTTGAAATGTTACTCTGGAGAAATCACAGTAGTCGTAATAGTCGTGCTCTTGGAGAGAAAAAAAAATTAAGTTGAGCTTAGGATAACTGTCTCTTGCTGTCTGAGACTCAGTACATAAGGCTCACTCTTTCAGCAAAAAGAGAACATCTGACTTGGTTAAACTTTCCATTATAAAAAGCTGTGCTTATGGGTGTTTTCTTCTGATGATTTTCATTTTATGTGCCACCATGTGTTTTGAAAATAATGTGAGTTGAAAGTAGCCAACAACATTGAAAAAGTCTTGTGGCATTGGTAAATATTATGGACTTGTATTTAGCAATTTGAGTATTTATATGCAGAAAAATCATGTGGCTTTTTGTGAGAATGGTCATAGACATGAAAAGAGATTAGCTAAATCCACAGTTTAAAAATATATATTAAATTGCCTGCTTTGATGACCTCTTTTGTAAAAAGCCAGAAATGTTTCTCTTTCGGATAGAATTTGCTGTCTTGAATAAAATATCCTAATTGAAAAGAAAGATTTCACTATTACAGTCAAGACTTACCCTACCCATTAAGGTAGATTTAATACAAGAAATAAAATATTGAAATTTATCTACACCTATATAGCATAATATTTCCACTGTTACTGCCAAGGAAGAGTTACTAGTTGAGTAGAGAGTCAGAGAGAGTGGTATATCTTGCTTTTCTTTGCTTTATTTCTAAGTATTACAGGGACAGTAGAAAGCATGATGTAACATTAAAATTCCATACTAGTGAATTGTAGGAGTGAGAATCCATGAGGTGTTTCTAAAATGATGCTGTGATGGCAAACTCAATATTTCTATGACATTGAATAATGTTCTGGTTATTTCCTGACAGTAATCACTTTTTTGCAGAAGGAATCTCTTCCTATGGATTTCAGTCAGAAGAACACCTTGTACTAGATGCAGAATTCAGGGAAATTTTCAAAATGTATTTAAAATTATTTTGTTGGCAAATTAATTTTTGATATAGCTAAAAAAGGCAATATTTAAAAAAATTATAATATTCTCCAAGTGGCTAAATTATTTTTATGCTGTTCAAATTACCCCATCCCAAAAACTTTCCTAAAAATACTGCAAAACAAAGGTTTAAAGTAGTTTCCTTTAGATAGTATTTTAAACTTTGGGTACTGGGGATACATGAACATGTAAATTAAGAAGTATTATTTTATTACCAGCCATCTGCTTTTATGTGCATATCCTGAATTAAATTAAAGTTCATTCGCCATGAAGCCAGAAGGTTCCCAGGAGAGGCAAATCAGACATTGAAGTGGTTGATTGAGCCTTGATTCAAGAATACTTATTTGGGAAATTAAACTGCAACTCCACACAAAACTTTCCTTATTTATATCCCTTATTCCTGTAATGATATCACTCCCCTGGGCTTCTAGCAATCAGAAATTTGCTCTAGACATTTAGGAAAATAATTGTTAGAAGTGAGATAGTCCAGAAAGGGGAGATTTGTTTGCTTTTTTAGCTCTTCAACCTCTAACTTGCGTGATCTTGGGCAGATAATTTTCTCCTATTAACTTAAAAAAAGGAGAGAGATTTTACTGAAGTTTTAAATTATTTATATGTTTATGAAATGGAATTTATTAAATACACCTTTCCTGATCCACAGAAGTACTCTGAGAATACAAAGAAAGGGTGAAATGCCCAAATTCTACTGACAGAAAAGTCAGATATGTACATAGTACTAAATATCAGTCAGCAGATGAAAAACAAAATCCAATAAAATTTTATTTTCTTCTGAGAGGATGAACTGTGTGGGCTAGAGCTCCGAAGTTTTCAATTGGGAATGGCATTTGCCCACAAAGGAGGAGCAGGAATTTCTGTGGTATTAGCAGACATGTGAAAGCCAAGGTTCCAATTCTGTGGAAGAACCAGCTGATATGAGTCACATTTGTTCAGATTTTGCTTCATGTTATGGTGTATGAAAGGAACTTTTGCCCTTTCTTAAGGAAGAACAGAAATGTACCAGGCTGGTCAGGAAATCTTTGCAAACCTGGAAGGCCAAGGCAGGACATAACCTCTGTTTAAAACTCAGATGTTTTGTAAAGCATTGTGTGGGCTGTAAACTGCAGAAGAGCTACTACTGCATTTTATGAAAACATCACCTTCTATCTTTCATTTACTATCCCACATGATTTATTTAAAAGAGAAGAAAAATATCTCATTAGCTGAAGCTGTTTCTTAGCTCAGTAACAACCCAAACAATAAGGACACATCAGTGAGAAGATCGTGAGAAAAAGCTGAAGAAGCTGGTGAATTATCAGTATGCAGGGTCATGCACATGCACAAGCCTGTTCAGCCAGCGTTTGCAGGCTGGGCTTTTGCTGAAGCACGTGATAAAAAAGTGAAGGGCAATCTAATTAAAAACTTGAAACGCTGTGCTGAGGCCATTCCTGTTTACCTCCCACGTGTGCCCTCTGTTGCATGCTATGCAGTAATAAACAAGCCTAATAGAGAGGCACTGTGGCAAACAGGATATCTCCTGCTCTGATTCCGAGGGCTGTTCCTTTTCCCCTCTGTCCTTGACCTTAAATAACTCCTGTTTTCCTCCACCCTGGCCTCACCAGCCCTCCTGGGCACTCCTGGCCAGGCTCAGTTGTGCTCGTCCCTGACACGTGCCTCCCAAAGGTCACCAAGGACAGGTGTCCTGCTGCTGCTGTTCTGCATGCTGCCAGTGAGTACAGGCAGTAAAGTCACAGTCCTACCTCTGTAAGAACTTGCAGAAAAAAAATGACGAATCCCTGGGTATCAAAGGAAAACCCAGATGTTTCCCTCCCATCTCTGGTCATGCTTACAATTCACCCATTATCACCTCACAGCAGGAACAGTTTTATTCTTGGAGCAGTTATTACTTAACATCCCTAAATTGGTAATATCTTGAGTTTGAGAGTGACTGTCGTCTGAGACTAAGGATGCTTTGCAACAATGTTACAGTATTCCTAGTGAAACAGCAGGATCTTTCATCTCCCTTTTTTTTTAATTAAAAAAAAAAATAAAAAGGAAACACATTGAGTAAATGATCAGTTAAATTAATCATAGTAAAGTAAACCTAGCCAAGACAGGCTGCTTGCACTGAGCTCCAGCTATAAAACCAGGTATTAAAATCTTAAATGTTGTGGTAAAAACATAATTTCCAAGAGACAAGTGAAATGTTGGGACATGATGTCCCTCCCACTACAAGGCCATTGTGAGTATAATAGAAGAGATATAATCAGTGATCGGTTAAACCAATTTTTAGTTTGAGCTTTGCTACTAAATCTGGTCTCCATTTAATGTGAGGGTTATTAGAATTGAATTACACTTAAAATTTATGGTAACAAATGACTAGCAAATAGACCAGAGATTTATGCAGTGGGAAGCAGATAACTGAATATAACCACAATCAGAGAGAGAGATAAAATGAGATGAAACTCACCAAAGGGTCCATAAATAGACAGGAAGCACTGCTGATTTGTTGGATGGGTCAGAAAATGTTGAAATAAAAACACCAGTTCTAGTTATTTCTCATCACTTACGATTTGTAATTATTTAAGAGCTGTAGTACCCTTCACACCTGCAGTTGGTTACTGTTGTTCTCTCCCCCACAGACCGATTTTGTATGCAGGGAGCAGGAAATTCCCTAGAGCCAGAGGGGAATATTTAAGTCAAGTTTCTTAACTGCCTTATCTGTTCTACAACTCCTTTACAAAATGCACTATCAGTGCTTATCAGAGGGTGGTTTATGTTTAATATTTTCAACCAGGAACCAGGAACCTGGCCCTGATGTTCATGCAGGGTGACAGAAAGGGAGTGAGGTTCATTTCAGCTTACCTTTCAGTATAGAAAAGCCGCCTCTTGCCATGCACATCACCGTGATGAGCAGGACACACCTCTTTCTCCAGCTAACTAGTTAATTCAAACAAACATCACTGGCAGACGGAGATCTGCTCAGCTGCTTTGCTGTGCAGAAGGTAAGAGTTGCCCTGGTGCAAAAGATCAATATTTAGAAACCAATCATTGCTGAGTACAGCTCGGTAGAACTTTTATTGTACCGGATTAATGTATGCCAGCAGGCAGAGAGCTCCAAGAACAATCTTCACATTGTGCTGGGGTTTTTTGTATGGTAAGTTAGCCTGGGGAAAGTCCAGTTACCACCCTGTGATCAGAAGCGAGTCTGTAACCTCACAACAGGGTCATGTAAGGATGCAAAAGGAGATAGAGGGATATGAGAAATTCACAGGTGTATGTTTTTCTATTTTCTCAGTTGTTTTCTTGCCAAGAATTTTTAGACACTTTTCTAAATTTGTGCCCATTAGAGGCCAAAGTTTTAGCTGTCACAGACACAGTCTTGTCCAGCAACAGGCAAAGGGACGTGTTTCAGGAGCTGGGGAGATCAGCATTTCAGTTTTAACATTTGGAAAGTGGTAAAGCTTGTTGAAAAAACCCAAAAATTCTAAAGCTATCAGTGAATAAGAATGGGGTTTTTTCTTAACAAAATCATTTTTTTTAGGAAGGTCATATTGGAAAGTTGCCACCCATTTCATACAAAGAAAAAAAAACCACAACAACAACAAAAAATCTGTAGAATACCGAAATTTCCAGCTTTAGTGATAGTGTGTGAGTGGCTTTTTTTGGCAGAAATATCATGAAGATTGTAAATTAATTTCTGATAAAAAGACCTGCCACAGAATTTAAGTTGTTGTATGATTTACTGTCTGTGAGGAAAAGAATTATTGTGTACTTCTTTATGATCAAGTCTTACTGATTTTCTGACATGTTGTGGTGGTTTTACGTTCGCTGATTGAGAGATAGGATTTTGGGAGGAAAAAAAGGCGAAACGGGCTCAACTTAGAAGTAAAAAGATAGTTTATTAACACACAATAAGAAAAAGAAGAGAAAATGAAACTTTCAAAACTTCTCCTCTACAAGTACTCACATTCTTACGAACTACATAGAGACAAAACTTATGACATTCAGTCAGTTTCATCATTTAAATATAGTCTTTCATCAGTTTTTCAGGAGAGGAGTCTCTTGTTTAGTATGGAATTTTTGTCTCACTGACAACCTAGAGAAGTTGGTGGAGTTTTTTTGGTG
>VXBB01003043.1:290165-302706 GCA_013399915.1 Illadopsis cleaveri | reverse complement strand
GGACTGCCTTACCTCCTGTGAAGCCGGAAGGAAGAGAGCAACCCCAGCTTTCCTTCCAGCTTTTAAGACTGTGTGTTTCCCAGAGGTGGATCCCTACATGCAATTGGCTATTTTGGTTGTCAGTTTAAAGGAATTCACCTATTGCACTTCACCATCTGCGCTAAACCAGCACGTATGGCTATGTTTAAGAAATCAGAGTCTCAAACACGTAATAAAATTTATATTTCTATCTCTTCCTCCAGCACCTGGGAAAACCATGCCCACGAAAATAGGAATTGTTTCATGTTTCCCTAGAAGAGATCCACAAATCTGTGTCTTCCATGCTTTAAAAAAAAACCAAAAAACAGTTCCCACTTATCCTTGTGACATATCTTCTCTGAACAAGATTTCAGTCGAATTTGACATGCTTTATAACACTTAAAACATTTTTCCTATCGGAGTGGCACTTTATCTGTAATTTTTCAAAAGGCATTTTTATTTTTTAAATTCCTCTCTCAAATTCTCATCATGGCTAATTTCCTTGAGATATATATATGTATATATATACACACACATATAAATATATTATTTCAATTATTCTATTACATGTATTTCAGACCTTACTTCAGAGCCATGCAAGAACCAGTCCTTTAATATTTGCTTTTTATAGAACATGTAATGATGAAAGGCATAAAGAAGAAGAAGAAGAGAGCTGAAGGCTGTGAAGGAGTTTTCACAGGTCTCATAGAAAAGTGTTTGTTAGAACCAGATTTTACAGTGAGGTTACATGAACTTTGAATACAACAAATACCTTGACAAGAGGAAAGCAGAAAAAATGCAATGGGATCTTTCTAAAATTAATGACTTTTATTGATTAGACCATTGGTATGTCATATGAGGGAGATGTATTAATTCCAGTATACCTGCCATTCCTTAATGCATTTGCTTACTACGTGGAGAAATGCAAGTAAAACTGAAGCAAGTTTGCAGAAATATTATAAAGCAAACACTGGCCAAGCACAGGGGATCAGAATGGATCTTTGTCCAAAGGAAAAAATCTAATCTGAAGTGAAAATTTTCTTCAGGATCTGTTTTGCTTTGTGGAGGAGGCTGTTTCCCAAAACTGTTATCCTGCCCTAAGCAGAGCAGGTTTCCAAACTGGCTTAACACAAGTCTGACTTTACATCACATGAAGTTTGGGTGAATGTTTCCCTGCTGGTCAGAAACTTTCTCACGCTTCAAGATCCTTTTCCAGGTGGATCTTATGCTCCAAAACAAAATTCCTACAGATAACTGTGACTTTAGCTGTAACTTGTAGCAGTAGTTATTGGATGCACTGTGACAGATCTGAACATAGGTGCTACTTATAAATTCAATCACCTCCTGATCCAGTTTACGGCATCAATGGAGGTGGCCTTAATATGTAAATAAAACAGAATGACCCAGATTTTTAGGTAAGCTTGAAACTGATGTAGTTGACTTCAAGAAGAGCAGGACTGTGTGTCTTTTTCCTTCCCATATGTAGTTTACTTAATTTTTGTCCATAAGCAGTTATCAGTAATCAGCATCAGTGTATTTATCTGTTTCATGATATCAATGAAAAAGAATAAAATATTCATTTACCCTCAGGGAAACAAAGCAGAACCAAACATTCACCTAAAGCATTAAGCCATGATTTGCTTCATTTACTGTGTGCAGTTCCTGTCCTGTGGAACATTTGTTTCTTAGTATTTCATGCTCTACTCAGCAGGTTAATCACATGAGGCCTCACTGGACTGCAAAAATCATAAGGTTCTCTAAGTTTGTGTTTGTTATGTGTTTAATACCTGAAAGAAGATTAAAAATGTGGAAAACAGACTCCATGGTATGAGTCAAGTGATGGGAAGATGGCCAATTTAGAGAACTTGCATACACACTGCACATTTTCAGGAAACTAATCAAAAACGTTCATATCCAAAGAGTGGGAAAAAAACCCAGCCCCAAACAGATCAAAACCAATGGCCAAGAAATGTTAAAGCAGATAGTGCTTTTCCTGAAAGTAAGCTATTTAATGCTGTTACATTTACTGAAGTAGTGTTTTCCTTCTGATGCACCAATCAAATGTTAGATAATGGAGCTGGATGACAAAAAAGAATTTGGGATTTACCCCAAACTTAGTATCCAGTATTTTTGGAGGTTTGCTCAAGTTGACTCTGTTTTTAGCAAAGTTTATTTTTTGTGTCTGCATATCTCAAATCTGAAGGACCCAGCTGGGGCTGGAAGTAGAAAAGCCAAAATACTGTTGGAAAAAAAATTGCTTTTAGTATTTCTAAATCACTGAGCAGAGTTAACTCTCTGAAGGAAGATTGTTTTGGAGAAGTGTAGCCTCTGTTTTCAACCTGATGATGTCCATTTACAAGTGCTTCCAGCTTTCACCACAGCTCAGGGTAAATTTTGGTAATAATATTATTTCAGAGAGATTTTTCCTTATGGCAACATTAATTGAAGTGGAACAGAAAAATGTAGAATATTCTTAAGAAAAAGAAGGTCTTCCTTTGTCATTTAAATGATCCAAGATAGTAAAATCCATTGAATAGTACATTTCAGCCAAATCCCAATGTCTCCTACAATACTGGAGAAAAAACCCATTGAACGTCCTTGAACCTACTTGTACCTGCAGAGTGGTCCAGTTGACAGAAGTTGAGGTATTAGGGGACACTGTGCTCTATGTGATTAATTATTGAGGCTGAAATTATTAATAGAGTGGAAAACATTGTATTAGGTAATGAGCATACATGAAAATTTCGTAAGTACTTTGTGATATTTGGACTGACACTTCTGTAAATTATTTTTTGGGGGGCTGTTTTAAAAAAGGCAAACTACATAATCCAGAAACCCTCTAGAAAGCTGGTACCAGGAAGAGGTGGGCATTACAGCTGAAGGAAAGGGGAGTGAAGCACTGCTGGCATGCAGAGAGAAGAGCTGCAGAGGGTGATGGCTGGTGCTAGGTGGTACTACTTTTCAAATGAGTAGTTTTGTCAGTTTTTGCGTTTCCCATTGCAGGCAAAGAATGCTTAGGATGCTTCACTTCATCTTTGTGTAACTTGAGAGTTCCAAGTACTTCACTTAATAGATTTTTTGTAACGCTTTTGAAAGTCCATTAAAATGACAAAAAAACCTCCACCAAAACCAGTATCTGATGGCTCTTATAACTTACTTAGCATGAGAAAATATTTACTGCATGTTACCTGATCTGATCAGTACTAAATGAGGGGAAAAAAAGTACAGCCTGCTTTTAACTAGGCATTACAGTATGGAAGTATGTAAATAAAGAAGCTATCATTTAGTCAAAGTAGTTTGTCTAATACCAACTCAAAGGGCTGCAGGGGATCCCTGGAAGTACAAAGGGAGAAAGACGGTTTACCATAATAGAGGCCTTATCTTTCCGTATTGAGTTAAGAACTCCAGATGGACAGATGAAGTATTAAGTAAAGCGCAGAAGTAACTAGTTTTTCACATTGATTGAATTCTGGCCTGTAAAAATTGATAAGGTAATTAAGCAAAAAAGAGT
Source organism: Illadopsis cleaveri (assembly GCA_013399915.1). Classification (NCBI taxonomy): domain Eukaryota; kingdom Metazoa; phylum Chordata; class Aves; order Passeriformes; family Timaliidae; genus Illadopsis; species Illadopsis cleaveri. The sequence goes on along the minus strand of VXBB01003043.1, from coordinate 299,177 downwards.
ACAGAGCATATGCAGAAATGGCCTAGCTTTTGTTGGGTAAGTAAAATGGAAAAAAATGTGGAAGCTCTAAGAGGGGAAAATTGTCCAAATATTGGGAAAAGTATAGAAAACAAACACATTTTCAATCACAATTTCTGGTGCTGTATGGATAAGCCCATTGCAATAAATAGAAACTGTGAACTGAAAATATGAACGGGATTAAAAAAATCAAGTTAAATTTATCACTCATCCTGATGACTTATACTTCTGTCTCGAATAAATTGCTGTGATCTGTATTTGAAGCCTGTAATTTTCCCAAAGCCTTCCAGCTCCTCCAACCATGACAGGACTTGATCTCTATGAAGCTGGATGGAAAGCAAATTGTGCAGCTGAACAGCTAGAGGACCAAGCCTTGTGCTGTCTCTCTGAGGTTTAGACTCTTGCTGTGGATCACTGAGGTGGCCATGGAGCCTGATTGTTGCACTGGACTCTTCTCTGCTGGTTGAATTTATAATACAAGTGCAGACGTTGGAAGCAAAGGATAGCCTGTAGGACTGTGCCTTCCTGTACTTGCAGGGCATAGCTGGAGATACAGGTGCTGGACAGGAGCAGTGACGTGTAGTTCACACGCTCCCCGTACTTACAGGGGAGGCTAGGGCAGCTCCCACAACTGACAGTGGGTTTCCAGATTGAAAACAATCCTTCTCTTGCATGGAAAAATGCAGCTTCCTGCTGACCAAACCAGTCTGTAGGCTTATAGCAAATCTTACACCTACTTCTGATCAAAGATGTTCAAATGGAAAGAAGTTCCATCACTATAGTTAGAAGTTCCATCAGTTTATAATAGCTTTTCAAAAACCTGTTCACTCATTCTGGAGAGCAAGGCTGGGAGTCAGTTTGTTGTTGAATAAGGCACCTGGTAAGTAAGAGGAACTCTGAAAGAAAACAGATTGTTGTGTTTTGGGTTTTTTTCCCTGGCACCTTCAAGTGCATTTTGTGCAGGCACAGCAGACTGTCCTGGTCTGAATGCCTGGATTTCCCTTTAGTACTTATAAATTCAGTGACAGCAGGGAAGGAGAGTTTCTTGCAGATCAGGTCTTCCAGTCCTGCTACAAAGCAACCCACCTTCAACTGTGGAAATATCTGCAATAAGAAGCAAAAATGATGTGAGGATACGCTGCACATCTGCTTGCTCTCAGTATTTAATCCATCCTGAGGCAAGCACATATCTACTCACTGCCAGCAAAGCCACATCCCTACAGCTGCCCTTAGACAGTGCTTGTTCCCTGGGCATTGCCTCTCACAACTCCATCGCTGTCTTGCCCTAATTTCCTTATTTTCTCTCCCTAAAATTAATCACTTTCTTCTCCTACCCTGTGTTAACAGATTTATTTTATACAGGTTCACATATTGCATCTAACGTGGAAAGTCTGCATGTTGTCAGAGCATCTTTGTACCTGTTTAATAGAAATAAAGAAAATTTAGTAACACAATTCCATTGTTCCCAGCAAAAGAAAACTGCTTCCCAGCAAAAGAATGCTGCTGGTTCCCAGATCCTGCCAACAAACACTCAGCAAAAGCCTTTGCTCTACTTTTTAGAAAGAAATTAACACCACACCTTAAAAGATAATAAAAAAGTAAATGAATAGCCAATTAAGTCACTACCAGTTCCCAAGTCTTTGGTTTTGTCTCAGGAAAATCTGGCAAGGGTTCTATGCCTATTTTATTTTACAGAAGAGATTTTGAATTAAAAACTCCCTCAGAACTTGCACAGTCAAAATTTACAGGAAGCAAAGTTTTGTTCAGCCCGTTTCTTCACATGCATTATTTGCTAGTGACACGACAGCAGGTCCAAGAGACCATAGAGAAACTGAGCCTGTAATGCTACTCTGCCTTCAAGCTCTGCCCTGCACTGATGTTATGGTGGTCAGGTCTAGCAAATTTACTGAGACTAGTTAGAATTTACAGCATCAGGGTGAAATATCTATCTGGGCAGAGGAGCTCCTAATGATTTGTAAGGGAATTGTGAGAGAGAGGACTGCATAGCTGTGTGATGGCAATGTCTGTCTTTCATTCAATACCTTATCTTTTTCAAAAGATAAGACATTTATTCAAAACTGTATGTATATCTTTATTCAATACATTTTTCAAATTCACTTGATTCTTGGTAAAAATTAATTCACTTATGAATTCCTACAGTGAGGTGTGCTGAATGTGATAAAATTTGTGTTAACTTTGCTCCTTTTGCCCTGTTTCCCTTTCTATTCTGTAGATCTCATCACAAAACGTTCATCTTTTTGCCCTTCACCTTCACATTGTGTAATTGTATGACACTCAGTGTTTTGTGCTAATCCAAAATAAAGCACTCTGGTGTCTTTAAGCATACCTACACAAAAAAGGCCTAGTTTTCAAATTGCTCTGCCACTGCCTTGACACAGTCTTAGCATTCTGTCTATGGTACGACACAGTTTGTAGGGTGCATGGTCTCTCATCCCTGCTGGCTCACACAGCTGTATGTGCTGGCATACATCTGCCCCACAGCTGGGCTCTTCCTGGGTGACCGTAGCAACCCTACCCTCACATTACTCATTTGAGTGTGAGTACCTTGTGGTGAGTCATGCCCAAGCAGAACAGAGATATTTCCATAAACCTTTTCCATAAAAGCTGTATGGAATGCCGTTCTGGTTTAGGAATGATATTCCCCAATTTAATGTTCCTGCCAAGCCACTCCAAATCACATTCTGCTCACTCACATTACCGTCCCTCATTCTATACCTTTTACATCTTGCCCAGATCCTACACCTCCCATATATATATATGTATATATGTGTGTAAGCATGGGCATAATTTCCATAGTCAATGGCTGTCCCTCCAAGATGACTGTTGAGTTCATTTAGTCCTAACTGTGAGCTCTATCCATCCTATCTGCCTTCCACTACAGGAGTGCTGCTGTGCTGCCAGGTGGTTACAAGTCCCATAAGGATTTAATGGATGATGTATCTGGAGCAGTCCATACCTTCCGTCCTTGGTAGCTATGGCATACAGTGGCAGTGTCATTCAGCAACCAGTATTCTAGAATTCAACATTACAAACTTTTTCTACCCAAAAAATCAGCTTACCTTTCAGTATAGAAAAGCTGCCTGTCACCATGCACATCCCTGTCCTTCTGCATCACCCACTAAACGCACCCAGGTCCCTGAACAAAAACAATCCCACAGATGTGTTTGCCTTTGAGGAAGGACTAATCCCCTAACACATTCCTCATATGCACTACAGGAACTTCATTCTCTTTTGTGGTATGTAGAAGCTTTCATTAGGCAGGGCCAGTTCAATTGATGGAGACTGGGTGGCCCTCACTAAATGTAGATCCCAGTTTGAGGATGCATCCCTCGTTGCTTCCAGTGTCATTTTTAACAGTCCATTGCACCATTCAATTTTCCCAGGGCAGGTGCATGGTAGGCAATATGACACATCCACTTCTAAACCTGGTCCAGGCGCTCTCTGGCCCAGGTATCCATGAGGCTGTTTTTGCAATGAATCTTGTTGTCTGACTCAGCTCTTTCAGAGGTGCCATGGTGCCACAGGACTTGCTTTTCAAAGCCCAGGATGGTGTTCCAGGCAGTGGTGTGGGGCTTGGGGTGCGTCTCCAGCTATCCAATGGTTGCTTCTTCCATTGTAAGCTTCTGGTACATTGCCTTGGTAGAACTGTGGGAGTGTGACGTCATCAGTCTGCTAAGCCTCACAATATTTGTATTTCAGCCATTGCCCACCGTATCACAGACGCCTGACACATTCTAGATAAGGCTGTCATGATTTAAGAATGCTATTCCCCAATTTAGTGTTCCCACCAAAACATTCCAAACCATGTGCCACTCACTCAATCCCCTTTCTCCCCTTTCCCTCCCCTGCAGTGAGATAGAGAGGAGAATTGGAGGCATCAAAAGTAAAGATTACTGGTTGAGATATGAACAATTTACTGGAAGCAACAATGTAAGAAAAAAAAACAATAGGAGCAACAATAGTGATACCAGAGACCACAAGAGGTGAACGACTCACACGCGAATGCTCAGCACATGCGACCCCCCCACAATGACTGCACAATGCTACCTTGTCTGAAAGGGACCCCTTCCCTCACTCCCCACAGTGACATGAGGTGTTATAGAATAACCTCTTGGTCCTGGTCATGCCGCTCCTGGCTTTGGCAAAAAATTTAGCCTGTCTTGGCAAGAAGAGGAGAAATGGTATCAAACTCCCGAAAACCAAAAGAAAAGTCAAATGCAGCAAAGTCAAGAGCTTTTCATCAAATCAGCCAAAATTGGACAGAAATGAAGACTGGGAACTTTCAGCAGGAGAAACTGTCTTAGAAGCCATGAAAGTTACAACAGTGCTGGAGCTACTTTGGTCTGTAATTTACACCATCTTGTTGCTATCAGCATTGACTGAGGATTATTTCTTTCAATAAGATTTAATGTCATTTTTAACCATTTATAATAATTCACCTTATTAGTAGCTCTACCTGTAACCACACCATGTGCATTTATGACCCATCATGATTAAGAATGTATAAAAACCAGACCTTGAACCAACACTTACACGCCAGAGGTTGCCAGGATCAGAAGAATGGTTTTGAGGAAACACTTCAAAATCTTCATCCCTTGCCATAAGACGGCCAGCAGCAGATGTGGTGGTCAAAAGCTTCTACATTTCAACAGAATCAATGTTTTAACAGTCCTCAGCTTGTCTACTTAATCGTTCTCCTTCCTTTCCAAAAATTTTAGTGATGCTGCAGATGTGCAAGAAGGCACCAAGTGAATGTGAATCTCTAGAACCAGCTTCATGAAAGATTAAGGGCAGGGAACCTCTTACAAGCTATGACTGTCCTGAAGGAAGTTTGCTTCTCTTCACAGTATGTTCTGTTCTATTCTATTCTATTCTATTCTATTCTATTCTATTCTATTCTATTCTATTCTATTCATCAGCAATCACAGCAACAGAAATATTTCTGGAAGAACAAGAGTACTAGAAAGAATTCAGAGAACAGTGGCATCTCCAAAACACTGAGTGTATCAGTACAGAAAGCAGGGAGTAACTGCTGATTGAGTCCTGATCTTTAAGCCAAAATATTATTGAAGAGTTTTAAAGTAAGGCCTTAATATCTCTAAAAGTGAAAACAAATCTTAGAAAAGTCAATTGGAAAACAGAGAAGAAAAATGATACATGGGATGACAATACTATCAATGGGGAAAAAGTCTGTTTGCTTTAACTGTAGATGGTGAGAAATAATGAGTGAGCAAAGATTACCAAGTAGCTGTAGATCTAGATATGAGTATGAAATAGCGTGGACAAAAGTAGAATTATGGCTGAATCCTAGTAGTTCATCCTTGATGCTGCCTACCTGCCTGAAGTTTAAGGAATAAGAGCTGAAATTCGCACACATGTTCACTACTTGTGACTAAAGAGGTAGAACAAAAAGAGATGTGGCATCATCACCAAGGTAGTGACTGCTGAGAGGGAAAACCAAGTGAAAACCATAAAAGTGAATGAGATGACAAGAAGTGCAGGGAAATGCACCAAAGCTTACCCAATTAATCCTCATTCAAATTCGCAAGATTTCGTTCCCTTTCCTGAATGGATGTTGGTTTTTTCAGGAAAGGGAATGAAATCTTGAAATCAGAGAAAAAAGTCAAACAAATGCTCGGGTAAGGAGATATGAGCAAAAAACTGTGCCATCAAAAAACCCAAGAAAATTGGGAAGTGGAAGGATTAGCAGCAAATGGCCTGAGATAAAATGAGGAGCAGTGAAAAGGACTCAAACTTGGCAAAATTACCTCAGTGGAAATCCTGAAATCAGGGAAGAAATGCAAATCAAGAGCGAGTGTGGTAAGACAGAAAGAGATAGTGCAAAAGGCAATCCTGTCTCTGATATATTGCGAGGGTGCAGGGAAGAAATGCAAATCAAGAGAGAGAAGGAGAATTGGAAAAAATGAAATCTTTAAAAAAAAAAGGAAAAATTCTGAAAGCAATTGAAAACCANATAAAAGTGAATGTGATGACAAGAAGTGCAGGGAAATGCACTGAAGCATGCCCAATTAATCCACATTGAAATCATGCAATTGGAGAACAAAGTTGAACAAACGCTTTGGGAAGGAGATAGGAGCAAAGAACCGTGCCATCAAAAAAATGAGGTATTTGGGATCTGGAGGGATTAGCAGCAAATGGCCTGAACTGAAATTTGAGGCGGTGAAAAGGAACCAAACTTGCCCAAATTACACCAATGGAAATCCTGATATCAGGGAANAATCTTGAAACCACAGAAGAAATGCAAGTCAAGAGAGAGGAGAAGAATTGGAAAAATTTAAATGTTTAAGAAAAAAAAGGGAAAATTCCAAAACCAAGTGAAAACCATAAAAGTGAATGTGATGACAAGAAGTGCTGGGAAATGCACCAAAGCTTGCCCAATTAATCCTCATTGAAATCGCAATTGTTGAAAATTATTTGTTTCAGAATATCTCACTAATATTGCTGGTGTACAATGATTCATAGCTTAAAGGATATGGAGAATCATCTTTAATGTATGCCTTGGAATTTTCCTTACGTACTTGATAACATAGAGATTGGTCTTCATCATTCATGGAAATAACCATTGCACCCTGCCAATAAAGTGTCCTCTGAAGAGGTCAGGCTCTTATCTCCTGTAACAGATAAGCCATAGGTAGTGCTAATATAACATCCTCAAAAAGATGAGCCTGTCTGCCTCCTTGCTGTTTTTGTGTATTAACGTATCAGACTTTGGAAGGTGGCCCAGGCATATCAAAACTATCAGAGATTAGCTTTAACTGTGACAGGAGTTCATGCCTGTAGGGCCAAGAGCTCCCCAAGAACAAGTGACATAGACAGTCAAGCTTAGGGAGCCAAAAATGAATGGTAAATGAGTGGAGTGATTTAACTACGAAACCGTGAAAATTTACCACATAGGAATCTGAACGCAGTGTGATACCTCAAGCTACACATACTCCAGTGGGATGAAAGCACAGCCCAGTGAATGCCTCCTTGTTTGCAGGTCCAGCCTAGCTCTAACTTTGCTTTAACAGGGCAGGGTTAGGAGTCAGAGGGCTAATAATCACAGCCTTATCTCCACCCTACTTTGCCAATACTTCTTTCAAGAGGGTGAAAATGGAAAAATATCCCTACCACAGCTTCCTTTCATTTGGCTCATTATTAACTACATGGCCAGGCTATTTACCATGCTGCAAGACTAATATCGTTTTTCTCTTGGTGCTAAATGTGATGATTGTGGTTTACACACCTTGGATCCTCTGTCCAGTAAAAACTATTCACTAGTAATTCATTAATATTTCTTCAAGACAGCTCAAATTTATTTTTGTTTCTCCTTTGATCTGAACCATGGTTATCACAGCAGTGCTGATCTCATCCACAATTCTGTATCCGCACCTGGTCCCAACTTCATCTGGATTTGATAAATGCAATTCATACCAGAAGGGTGGCAGAGATCTGCCCAGCAGAGACATACTCAGTGGGAGTGAAATAGTGACAATTGTCAACACTTTCTTTTTTCAAAGGGCTGCAGGGCAGTGAATTTTTATCTGACTTGGAAGGCTGGGTCTTGTCCTCGAGGAATATTTTTTCCCCAACACAAACATGCAAAATTGTCATTTAGTCTCTTTAAGGTTTTGCAGCTGAGAAGCTGAGAAAAATTTGGCTTGAGAAGGTCTTGATTCTTCATCCCTCCTGACACTTTGATGCTGGGCTTTGTGTGTTTTTTGTTTGTTTCTGTAATTTTTTAAAGATTACCTTTTTGTAACAATTTAGAAAAGAAAAAAACAACAAACAACCAGCAGAGAACATCTGCATTCAGCTGTTAGTCATCTCTTTTCTGAAAATAGATCTGTCTATGAAAATTATATGATATAATACAATTATATAATATGCATAGAAATTAAATTATATAATACAATGGAATGTATACTATATAACATAGCATAAGTCATCAATGTATTATATATTTATTATCATTTTTATTATATGTATTATAGTTAATATATGTTACAGTATATTTAATATAGGTTATTATGTAATAATAATATTATTATCTCTCTCATTATGAAGAACTAGTGATATCTAAAATAAAAGCAATAGTATGAATCTCATTTCCAGGTGCGGAGGCACAGTGTGGATAAACACTGTTTTGTAAATGTGAACTTGTATGNAAAAGAAAAAAACAACAAACAACCAGCAGAGAACATCTGCATTCAGCTGTTAGTCATCTCTTTTCTGAAAATAGATCTGTCTATGAAAATTATATGATATAATACAATTATATAATATGCATAGAAATTAAATTATATAATACAATGGAATNAAGGATTCTTCAACTCAAGGAACAGAGATGTCTTCTCACTTCTTCATTGGCAGAGGGCTTCTTCTCATCTCTCTCTGTTCCACCCTCTCATGGGACCACCAAATCCCAACTTCTAATCCAATATTCATTCAGTAAATCACCAATACCTTTGCTCAAAGAACCCACAAATCATCTCCCCAGTTGATATTGTCCATGATTTAAAGGATTATTCTAGCACATTCATATTATAGTCTGTTACCGGAACTCATAGGAGATTTTCAGCCTAGAACCAAGGCAACTTGTCCTCTCTTCCACCTAAAAAGTCACTCTTCCTTTACTGACTTTGAGATGTCCATATTGTCCCTTTACATGTCTCCAATTTGGCTGTCTCTCTCACTAAGAAAAAGGTTAAGGCTTTGGAAATTTCATCTGTGCCAAGAAAGAGTTAAATTTGCCCAGGTCTCTTTTCTGCGATCTGCAGCTGACTTCATGGGCCGATGGGGGAAGAGAGGGGAAGAGACTCACATCTATCGGAGCAGCTTGGAGCAGCTCGGGAAGTCAAGGATCTCAGCTGCAGCCTCCACCCCACCCCCAGCAGCCAATGGGGGCCCAAAGGCACAGACAGACCAGGGCTGATTCCCCCCACAGGAGGGGAGCAGCAAGGCCTGGCCAGC
>VXBB01003043.1:226137-280198 GCA_013399915.1 Illadopsis cleaveri | reverse complement strand
TTTCACTGAAAGAGTGATTAAATACTGGAATAGTCTGCCTGGGGAGGTGGTGGAGTCACCATCCCTGGATGTGTTTAAAAAGAGACTGGATATGGCACTTGATACCATGATCTAGTTGAGGTGTTAGGGCTGGGTTGGACTCGATGATCTTGAAGGTCTCTTCCAACCTACACGTTCTGTGATATCTGTGATATCTGTGATGATCTAGTTATCAGATCATTAGTTATCCTGCTATCATAGCAAGACTGTTTAGGGCCCATATATAATATTTTCATACTCTATGTGTCTTGCACAGGACACCAAGGCACCATGTGCCTGAGAGCATTTTCCAAACTTTTCTTGAACTCAGACAGGCTTGGTGCTGTGACTACTTCCCTGGGGAGCCTGTTCCAGTGCCCAGCCACCCCCTGGGTGAAGAACCTTTTCCTGATATCCGACCTAAACCTCCCTGACACAACTTCAGGCCATTTCCTTGAGTTCTGTCACTGGTCACCATGGAGAAGAGATCAGTGCCTGCTCCTCCTCTTCCCCTCATGAAATTTAAATTGCAAAGTGGTTTCCCTTCAGTCTCCTCCAGGATGAAAAGACCAAATGACCTCAACTGCTCCTCATATGCCTTCTCCTCCAGAACCTTCATCATCCTTGTGGCCCTCCTTTGGACACTCTAACAGCTTCATACCCTTATTATATTGTGGTACCCAAAACTGCACACAGGACTCAAGGTGAGGCCTCCCCAGTGCAGAGCAGAGCAGGACAATCCCCTCCCCTGTCAAGCTGTGATGCTGTGCCTGATACCCTCCAGGATATGTGTGGCTCTCCTGGCTGCCAGGTCACTATGGGAGGTTAATGAAAAAGGAGCAGCTGGCAACAGAAACTTCTTTGGGAACTGATGTTGTAGCTGTCCAAAAACGCAAATAAAGAAAGAACACTAGAAGCATCTTTCCTGCAGGGAGAGAGGGAGACTCATGTAAGAATGGCCTCTGTGGAAAAGCCAGCATATGTGTGTATGGATATCAGAGTCAGAGAGCTGGCCCAGGGGAAAGTGGGCTAATGGAGACATTCATTGAGGACACACTGCAGTTTCTGAATATTTTGTCTTAAAAAAACCTGTTTACTTCTGCTGACACCTAGGCTGGCAGATGAGATAGCTAGAAATGTCATATTGGCAAGTGAAAGGAAACGTAACTCCAGTAATAGGTTTCTCTGAACTGGATTGTACGTGCCCTCTCTTAATGCAAACACCCTTCTGGAATTAGGATGTCCAACAGGAAGGGAGGAGGAGTAAAATGCTCTGATACAGCACAAGGTTCAGACATACAGGCAAACATACAATGTGCCTACTAAGTGGAAAGCTGGTTAACCTCAGAGGCAGTGGGTTGCAGTGGGTATTATTTAGGCAACCATCAATCACATATAGAAGGGATTCCCTTCTGGTAGGGAATTCTAGAGGAAAATATTTTCATGCTGGAAAAAAAAGCTGGAGACCAAGACTCTAGTGGGAATTTTCTGTGAAGCCTTTACTATAGCCTGTGCAGAACTGGAGACAGAAGTAGAAAGGCAGAGCTGTAATACTGGAAGAGGGTATTTGGAAGAGATTTCTGCTTCACCAGGAATGATGCTATGCACAGAAAAAGCAGAAACTATGAAGGAGAGAGAAAAAGAAAGAGAGAGAGAGAGTGACAGAGATTCTTCTTGAGCCAAAAGGGAACTGAACTTCTAGCACTTGTATGCAAGAAAGCTGTGAGGAATCATCTTTTCTTCACTCAATGGTTTCGTAGCTAAACAGGAAAGCATGCTATAATTCATTATAAGACCTCTGTTAAGGAGAAAGACATGACAATTCTATATCAAATGAAGTCATAAAAATGTTAGGAAGCATTATAAAATAAAAAGGAAGTAGAAACATCAGTATGTCCCTCATAAACGTGTGTTGTGTACATTCTGAATTTTGAAAACAGCTCTACTCCTTCATCTTTAATGAAGGAAAGGAGAAGGTCAGTGAAAGGAGAGGATCTGGAAAGTGCTGCAAAGATGATCAAGGATAAGGACAGGCTTTGGTATAAACGACTCTGTATGCTTGGACTTCACAGTCTGGGAAAGGTGACCTGGGGACACATGACAAGTTTTCCAGAGAAGAGTGGCTGGGGTTCAATGTCCACTCTGTTTGCTTGGTTGCCCATAGCTCCTGCATTCCAAGTGCTGCATTCAAAACCGGAGGAAGCTTTTCTTCATGCAGCAGTTCCAGACTTAGTGCCTGACCTTTTTCCTTTTCAATTTTTTTTAAAGTAAACTAAATAGCACATACCTGTGAAAATGAGGGTTACTGATTTACCAAAGTAATTAGATGTAGGAAATTCCCCATGCTGAAAAATGACTTGAGGCTAGAGGACTTCATGGAAGTAATATACAGTTGGAGTGTTCTTATACTTCCCATGGCAGCTTGTCTCCACTGCTGGAGACAGATACACCATGCTAGATGGACTCCACATTTGAAAAAACCCTAACTATTCTCATGGGGTACTGATGCAAAAAGTAAGGACTCTTGTTGGAACATGGTTCTGGTGCTGTGAGAGCACTTGTCGCTCCCATATTGCTAAGGTAAGGAGGGCACAGCATCATTCTTCTTCCTTGTGAATACTGTAAATTAAATCCTATTTTAATCACCTCTGGGCAGGCACCAGGGGGAAATAAAGTACCTAAAAATATCATCACAAGGGGGATTTCAAAAATACTTGAAAAAAAAATTCTTCAAGAAAGACGCTCACATCATAACTCTTAGAATTACCAAAATTTCAGCTGCCCTGCTGACTTCAAGGCAGCTGTCTATAAATTGACTATACATTTTATATCCAATAAAACTACAATAGCCCAGGTGTTGCAATCATATAAAAATTACAATACTGTCCTCTTTGCCAAAGCTTGCTGAAGAATAGCAATTCCCTTATTTCACTAGTTCAAAGGACAATTGCCGACATTGCTGGCAAGCACTTGCATTGACCTAAGGAAGAAGCAGGAACCAAGCACTGACCAAGTAAGGCAGTAAAATTTAACAAGGTAAAAACCCTTGAATTCCATAGGAATTAGGGCACCAAATGTATCAAATCACTCAAATAATAGCAATTACACTCGGTAATACAATTTTCTTTGTGACATTTCAAGAGATGCTGACAGATATTTGTTAAATTTTCCTTTCCAACATAAAAAAAAAAAAAGCAAAAGAAGGGAGAAAATGTAACTGAGTACAGTAACACACTTGACAAAAAGCCAGGTAATTAGACAAGCAAAGTTCTTGGTTAGTACAGGAAATTACAATAAATTATGCATTGCATTATTTTCAGATAGTTTAAANTTTTTTTTTTTTTTTTTGAGTGGATAAAAAGGGAAGAAATAGAAAATGTAGGAATACTCCACAATATTTGCTAGGAGAAATTCTTTGTGATCCAAGAGTGAACATCAGCTAAGACAATAAACAAAGTTTCTTATGTTTTGGATTACCAAACAAACTCTGTAAAAGGTTGTGTTTTTTTAAAAGAAGGAATATAACATATTACATTAACATTCCTAAATTGCTGTATATCTGATATCAAAGGGGATCTTATGGATTTGATATTTAAAGATGCTCAGCATGTTCACTTCTAACACAGACTTCAGCTGAACCACAAGGGCCCAGCAATTCCACAGGAGTGAACCTTGGACAGAATTGTTGAAACCAGAGTTTGTTTGGTTTTAGGTCTGGAAATTAATCTACTTGGTTTTCATTTTAGACAGCACGAAACACTTTCAGTCTGTCACATGATAATAAATCTTCCTTCCAATAATGACATTTTTTGGATTTGCAAAATGATCTGACACATTATCTTTTCTTTCTTTGGGCCAAATGATTCTTTCTTCAAAAAAAAAAATCAAAGGCATGAAGAAAAAACTTCTGCTTTCAAAGGCATGAGATAAAAACTGGCTAGGGAAACATTCATTTATTATTTTTGACATTGTGATTAGGACCTATTTGTGAACCAAAAATCCCTGAGTAAGGTGCTGTGTCTGTCTTCTATGTTTTAGGTTTAATGTGCTGGGCAGCAGCCAAAAAGGATAAAAGCACAAAGAATAAATAAGGACACCAGGGAACACTTCAAGTCACAGTTTCAACATGATAGCAGCCTAGCCATTAACAGAAACAGGAATTTTAAAAGGAAGATCCTGCTATGCATAAGAAATTAGGGGAGGAATCCCATTTGAAGCATATACAAAAAAAGTGTATGCATGTCTGCATACAGGCTGACAGGCTGCTTAGCAATCAGAGTTGGACTTCTTGGCTCTGAGGAAAAGTTAATTTGGATGGAATATGCAGACACACACACACACACATAAACACACATGCACAAAGTTATACAGAAAGAAATATTTACAGATGAAAAAATTGTCATCAGAATGGGGATATTAGAGGAGAAATGTGTCTCTGGGGTGTGTATGTTGCATACACCTTGCAGAAGCTGTGATTTAAAGCTTACAGCAGGAGAATTCCTGTGGGTATCTGAGGGCTGGCTAGTACACCAAGAAAAAGCCCAAACTTCTTAACTCTGGAAAGGAGCAGGGGAATGGGACTGCACCTGACCAAGTTCAGAAATGCTCTGTTTCACTTTGCACTATAGGCTTGCTCTTTTCTGCCCAAAAGTAAAAAAGCTTTCCTTATCAGCTGTTTCCTGATGAAGCCCTCTGATCCTGTGCCTGCAATTTTCAAAGACACAGGTAGAGCTCAATTTAGATATAGACGGATGAACAAGAAGAAGAGAAAAGAAGCTGAGAAGGACAGGGAGTATTTATTTTAGCTGCTGCGTTTTTTTGTTTTGTTTTTTTTGTTGTTTTTTTTTTGTTTTTTTTTTTTTTTTTTTGTTTTTTTTGCTGTTTGTTTGTTTGTTTTTCCACAGGAGCCTGGGTGCAGCTGTAAAATTATTCAAGGAAAGAAGCCAACCATAAACACCCCTGAAGACAAGGACAATCTAGAGAATACCATGATTAAGTTGTATAAGTCTATCAAATTCCTGCTTTGTCTAGAGCAGAGTAAAGCAAATTGTGTCTAAAAAGTTTGTGAAAAAACCCCTCCACTGCCGTGTCTCCGGACTCCTCAGCAGGCCACACATCCTACAGCCTCAGTGATGGCTTCAGAATGCCTGTGGTAAGGCTATGGTCAAAGCCCAAAAAGTCAGAAGGGAGTTTGTGAGAAAGGCTTCTCCTGTGAGCAGTTTTGAGAGATGAGGAACACCACTCAGAACGAGGTCCTGAGCTCTCCAGATTGCTCAGGCATAAACAAGGGGCTTAAGCTGAGGCTTGGAGTCCCAAAAAGGGGGACTTGGCAAGCTGCAGAGCTGAAAGTTCAATAAGCATATGTAACATAACTTGGCATTATTATGCTTTTCTGGTTAATAATTTAGTTTTATCTGCTTGCATACACATCATCTTTATTAACTGTCCTTCATGAATCATGCAGTTCAAGGCCAAGAAAATAATCAGAGACCATGCTATGCTCTGTGCTGAGGAGATAGAATCGTTTGCAAAAAATAAGGAAAACTCTGCTTTCTGCCACCCACCACAGTTTCCCTGGAATGAGGAACCAGATGATAATTTTGGGGCCTCTTGAGTACTAATAAATCAGACTGGCAACCTATGTCTACTTTATATGAATTCTTTACAGTCCAACCCAACTTGGACCCCTCAAAGACTCCCAAGCAGAAGATGAGCAGCCAGAACTGACAGCACCTGTGTTCTAATCACAGCTTCAGACCACTAGTTTCTGTAAAACTAGATTTTTATTTACTTTATATAATACATTAAACTGCTTGGTTTTAAACCCAGGGTAGCAGGAATGCATTTCCAAGATTCTTGTCTTTGTTGCAGACCTGAAAGCAAAAAAAATCACCCACTTGTCAGATTAACTCCTTACTAGTCAAAATTGTTAACTAATCTGTTAACAAAGTTTTTATTCTTAATTCTAATCATCATCCTCTGGTTGTCATCAGGCATATTCAGATACTCACTCAAACCAACTCTCCCTAATGCCATTCTCTCTGAATATTGGATCAAATTCTGCAGTTACCACAAAGGGAATCATGCAGGCAGAGAAATGCTGTAATAGCATACACCTACATGGTTGGTGTCAAAAAAGTGGCTGAAATCAGGATCTCTTTTCTGCTCCAGCTTTAGAGGCTGTAATTTAGGTTTCTTTTCTCTTTGGAGAGTCTGGGCAGCAAGCCTTTTCCTTGGCAATGGCATCTGCAACAAAACAGCAGTTGTGTTATGTTAGACACATTTCAGTCCTGTTCTACCTTGGCTGACAACTGTGTATATATGGGTAAAAATTGGCTAAATACAATGCCAATGTGAAAAACCCTGTCATTAACTGGATATTTAAAGGTATATAGGCATGAATTAGTTACTGAATTACAGAACATAGGAGAGAAGAGAGAAAGAAAGATTTTATACAGAGCACTTACCATAATTTCACAACATATAGGATATGCAACACTGTTTGATGTCAGGATCACCGGCTATGGGAGACTTAAGTGTAAAAAAACCTCTGCTGCACGAGTACAGCAAAATGGCAAAAGGGAGGCCTGTAGCTCTGGCTCAAGTTATACATTGAATTCTACATCTGAAATTCAGATCGAGGTTTAGGTTTACTCTGAGTAATGATAACATTAATTTTTTCTCAATAAAGAACTTTCAAGGAAAATGTTTATTTCTGTTTATAGGACTAGTTGCTTCTGCTTGCTCTGGGTGTGAGTGAAGGTTGATTATGGCATCTGTGAAAGGAAATTTCTCAGACATCGTCTCACTGCGCATATATTAAGATGATGCTCCTTGCTTTGATAAAAGAAGCAAAAAATTACAGATTTTCCCTGTGATATTTATTTATTTTTTTCCTTCCAGTTTCAACCTTTTCTTAGTGTTTCTCTTTTATTGTTTAAGTCCTGGACACTAAGTTACATGATGATTGAGAACATATTGGTTGTCAATTGATTCTAGCCCTCTCACTCCTAAAGCAAAGACTGGATCATGTTAGCAGCATGGACAAGTAGTTTTACCAGAAATGTCTGGCAGGTGTCTTAGTGCCACAGACGTCTCTTACTGAAGCATCATGGCAAATTTTAAATGTCCTTATATAGGGCATACCTGAAGTCCTTTTCAAGAGCAATTTCATGCCACTGTGCAAAGCCAATGCTGTGACTGATTCTGCACAAGGACAGAATGTGTCACCTCCCTCACCAGTCACATGTTTTCACCAGTACTTGTGAAGTGACCCAAGTGTGCAGTGAGTGGCATAGATGAGGCATCTGCAGAGATTTACCCATTCCCATAAATCCAGCTCCTCTATCACCCAACAGAGGAAGGGAGAAGAGAGGCTATCACAACCACTTAGCAATCTAGGGATTGTATTTACACAGGAAGTATCTTCTTGTCTTCTACAAAGTAGTAGCACCTCCTGGTGCATTCATGTTTCAGAGGGCTTGGGCAAGGTAAACCGGCTGCACCTCCAAACTGATAAAAAGTGTTTTGTTCATTCCCGTCCTCTCAAAGTTCATCCCGAATGTGCATCTACCCGTTTGCCTACATCCGATAAGCAAGATATTCTTTGTATTTTATATCTCTGGACACAGTATTGTTCAATCTTAAAATAACCACAATCATATTCTTCCCTTTGCAGATATTGGTGAACCTCAGTAAATGTGCTTTATACTTTTAAATGGAGGTGAATATCTCTTCCTTGTCACAGACATTTAATATTAAAAATATGAAAAAATCCATATGGATTAAATATTGATTTTATTTTTTAGAGAGCAAGTACAATGATGCATTAAAATAATGCTATGTCATAGTTGTTACAGCTCTGATAGAAAAATAAACATCTCAATATGCTACAGTGTGACTCATTAATAAATATTACAATAGAAGTTAGTAGTCAACTGAAATTAATAAACAGCTATAAAAGTATACTATTTTAAATAATAAAATATTCAGTATATTTCCAGATGAACAAAAGTAGTGATTTAAAAGTATCATTTAAAATGTCAAATGAGCAGTAAGAAGTTATCAAATTTAAAACCTCTTCCCTAACTTTCTCTATGCATAAAATCTAGAGACACATTATTGATCTTTCTGTTTCTTTTTTACAAAAGGTAGTATATGTTAAATAGAAAGTTTAAAACCATAGTATTATTAATAGCTGTCACACAATTTCTAAGTAAGATACTTTAAAATAGCATTATTTTTGAAGCAGTGGTAGGTAAGAGTGAAGATGTCAGCACAGTGAATTCATCCAACACTAATGCCTCTGCAAAAGACTTTGATTTTTCAACATCTTCCTCCAAAATATAACTGAAACAGCCCAAATACAATATAGGTATCAGGATGAAGTGATAGAATTTGGACAGTAGACATTATTTTAACAAATGTCAGACATTTTATTTTTTTAATAGGTACCTTTTTTTTTTAAAGCAAGTTCAGAAAAGGAAATTCAGAACAGCATTTCTAAAGCTTAAGAATCTAGAAATTTTAGTTTTTTTCTTTTCATCCTTGCTCCCTCCCCAGACAGGCCAACTGTTCTGAGCTGACTTGCTCTCAGTGAAATACCACTGATTTGGCTTGCTATAAAGATGCATTCCCACTGGTTAACTTTAACCTTTTCCCCCCACCTCTTCCATGAATTTCATCTCTCTGTAAGAGCCAACAGATACCTGTGTATCAGAGCAGTCTCAAGATCAGAACTAAAAATTAGTGTTTTTGTTAAGTATTGCTTCATTTCTGCTTTCCCCTCTGATGCAAAATGGTAGTCAGGACATTGTCACCATGCGTCACTCGCAGTCAGTCGGGGCAGAGTAGGAGTCACCCAGCACTGACTCAGCACAAATGCCTCTGTGAGAAGTGCCCTTCACAGCTACTGCCTACATTCCTTAAGGCTGGCTGGTGGGAAGTCAATGGGCAGGTGCCCAAACCCTCCTCAGGAGATTTAATGGAGGCCTGCAGCACCCAGGTTTACAGGCTGTCCCTTGCTGGGTTGTGTGCAGGCATTTTTGATGAGTAAAGATGTGAAAAGCCCGCAGCATTAGGGTTCAGGCTGCACATCATGGAGTCCCAGTGTGGGGCTGAGTGACTGTGATGCAAACCTAAGACAACAGTGCTGCCAAGCCAACCTAGTTTGAAGAGGTTTCCTGCCCTGACAAAAGGCAAAGCAAGATCTCAGAGCGCCATTTCTGCAGGGATGCTGTGGGGAGCCCCAGCACTATCCCTCTTGAAGTTTCCACACAGGCAGCTGTGCCCTGGAGTGTGTCTGCCCTGAGCATCACCAGACCCTGTCTATTTTAGGATGTAGGGTTGCTTGAAGCTGTTTCACACATTTACTCTCATGGTTTGCAAAACATGCACACTAAGCAGGAAATAAATATTATATATGATCAGACTGGGAAAATAATATTTTTCCACTGCAGTCTGAAGAATGCTTTACATAGCAGGTTTTCATGACATCATAGAGAGGAAAAAATAAATCCAATTGTAAATAATAGCTAAAATGTAAACCATGCCCATACGAACATCCTTCCTTTTTGAGGTTCATTTTTAATGTCCTTGCAAATGTAAAGGATTTTCAGCTGGGCACAATGAAAATTCCTTGCATACCATGTGCACGTTTTCTGGATGAAACAGCTATTTTCCCACACACTTCTGCAGCAATCTTATTAGTGTAGTCATGATGTTTGGAAATAACTATTTCATAACATTTCTTCATTTTATAGTACTCAAAAAAATCTGAAGTAAACTACATACTTTTTAATTACATAAACATGCAATTTCTGAAGTGGCAGGCAAATAACAAGTCAAAGGATAAAAAGGGGGCTAGAATTTGAAAACTATACGTATGGATTTTAACAGCAACAAATATGATGTGTCATGCGCATGCTCCATCAAATCTAAAAACAATTCCCCAAACCAATGATGAGACACAGCAATATCTGCTGCTATATTTTTGGATATAAGCATGCAGTGGGATTATTTGACTTCTTTCTAATTTTTTTTGAGGAAGCCCAGTATAAGAAGTGTTATTTGAGAACTTTGGAATGTTCCATTCTGAGGTTAGTTATTTTTTCCCCTATTTTTATGAGCATCTTTGACGCACAATACATTGAAAACTAATATGAACTAATTCATCTTTAATATCCCCCATATTAAGCACTATAGGAAGCACAGTCCTTCTGCAATCACTGAAGAAATTCCTTGTGAATTAAAGGCTGCTTTCTCATTTAAGGTCATGTGCTGAGGGAACACAGCTCCCTAAATAGTGAGGCTTTTGTTGAGCTATTCATCTCCTGCAGCAGCTCTTCTGAAAAACATGGTCAAAGGCAGAGGGAAACAAGTACCAAGCAAAGCCAGAGTTTCTCATGGATAGATTCCGTCCCTAGAAACAAAGCCTCCTCCCAAGAATCCTGCTCTGTATAAGCTCCCCATGGGCCTTCTAAAAGCCTTGACCTGTCACATTAGCAGCAGCTTATTCTCTTTCACCAGCCTCTTCCACAATACAGCAAAACCATGAGGGAGATGCAAAAAAAAAAGCTTTTTTTTCTTTTTCTTTCCTTTTTTTCTTTTTTTTTTCTTTTAAAAATTTATTTATATATATTTTTAATCTCAGGACAGCAAGCAGCTTACAGTGCAATTTGTCCTGTGAGCCTGCTCTATTTGACCAGAGCATTTTAAACATTCAGGCAGGTGTCTGATAAGGAAATACTGGCCGTGCCCCTTCACAGGCAGTACTCCAATGCCAAGTGCTACAGAAGAAAAGCAGTAGCAGCATGATGTGTCTGGAAGATGGGTATTACAGCTCAAGTCATTCTTCCACCAAGAACCCAGTTCCATTATCCCCTACTCACAAAACTGAACTCCCTCTAACAATGAAAAGTAATTTCTACTGAAAAAAGATAGTTATCAGTTCTGTAAATGCTTTAGTACATGCTTTAAAGGCCATTATGGAGTGAAAATACATTCTGAGGATTTTTTTTTAAGGGGTTTGTCACACTGTTTAAAGAACATAATTGGCCTCTTTTTTATATACTTAGATATACTCCACTAAGATTTTTTTTTTTTTGTTTAAGTGAAATAGACAACCAGAGATTGTTTTCCACTCACAAATAGCCATGAATTGTGACAAGGGTAACAGCAGTTCAACCTTTATCAATCTTTTTTTCTTTGTCCCACCAAAACCAATTGTTTGGAAACTTTTGATTTACACAGGAGGAAAACAGTCCTATACACTTTAAAAGAAAATGAGAGTTTAAGGTGTACTTGATAGATTACAGAATCAATCTATAATTAAGGTTGTACAATTAAACTATCACTAAAGTCAGGGTTGGTGTAAAGACTCTTTTTGTTAAATGAGACACTTCTACCTGTGTGGTAGAAAGCCCAGGACCTATTTTGGAGACTGCTTTAAAAACATTTAATAGTCCAATTTACAGGTTTTTTAAAAAAACAATCCCTAAGGTCTAGAGCTTTTATGACTAATGAAAGGCCCATTGTCTATATTGTTTTTTTCAATTCCCCTTGAACCATTACCCAAGAAACTTAACACTCATAAAACACTCATCATTTTTCTACATCCTGCCTTCCTTTCAATCCTCATAGTCCCCAGGTTTCAGTGGGAAATTACAGAAGAAATACAGATTAGGAAATACAAGGAATTTCTAAAGACTGCACATAAGGAAGTCCTGCTTTGTTTCTGTAACTCTTATCTATGACAAATAGTGATAATATTTAGTATTGTAATAAATGTTGTTAGAATGATACACTGTCTTCTGAGATTTTTCTTTTTGCCATCAATGTTTTAGTGCATTAGAGGTTGATCAGATTTTCATAGGGTCTTAGCAGCATAGAGTTAGTAAATCAGACTGAGGCTTCCAATGAGCATATAACACTAACACGTCTTCTACCACTCTAGCTGGTTTCAGGGAACAAAAAAAAAAAGATGCCTCTGCTTGACTTTGTAGCTCACATTCTGCTCTCAGATAAGCTTATATTGGTCCCACCATGTTTGGAAGAGTTTTGCCTGATTTCTGGAGGCAGAATCTGATCCATATTTATAAAGTCAATTAATGTGTTCTCTTGAGAAAAAGACTCCTATTTTCCTCACTTTCTTCTAAATTGCGAGTTCTTTTCTCCATCACACACTGTACACATTTCTCAATGCACAGTCACAAAAAACTGAAGTGGCTACAAAAAAACTTAGAAAACCTAATCTCATCAACTAATTTACACAGAGAAAAAGAGCACATGTAAAATCAGACTTATGCCTGAAATCACACAAAAAGATCCAAGTCCTTATTTGGCAAAACACTGACATGTAGCTAGCAAACCAAACATAGCTCTGGTGTAATTTATCTATTTGCAATGGAATTGATGCTGCTGACTCTAAAGGCGTAGTCTGCTGGCAGTGATTATCATGTAGACTATGCTGTTGGATAGAACAACTCTCATTTTCTGTCACCACTCAGTTTCCAAATACCTTAAATTTTGTATAAAAGGGGGGGTGGGTTATATTTAAACAAGTAAAAAAGCTAAAAATTACTCTTTGTCAGATATAAATTATCCTTAAGTGACATCATCCATACAAAACCCCCTATATATATATAATTTACCTGTGTGTGCATGCATATGTGTGTGTATACACACACAACATACACCCATATCAGGAACTAAACACTCATTTAATCCCATCTTTTTTATGAGGAAAAGATAAGAGGCATAAGCAGACAAATCAGTGGAATCTGTCAACTGAGAGAACTATAAAGGTACCATTTACTCTGTTTAAGAGCATTTTAATAGTTTCATCTATTGCTATAATATACAGCAATGTTAATACTTCAGTCACAGCTTTTGTCCATTCCCACAGAGCACATCAGTACTAGCTACATGTAGAGTGAGATCAGTGCTTTGTCAGACCAGTTTGTATCTACATTCTAGGCCACAACTAAATAAATTAGAATATGCTAAAGTGCTACATCAACACTAATGTTTCTGAACAGTAGTAACGCACATTTCTCTTTCAAAAAAATTTAAAAAAATACAGCAGCTATAGTTCCAAACATAATCACATAATGTGAGTATGTTTACATGTCACTTCGTTACAGTATTCAACAAAATGCACAACAAAAAATCATATGGCAACAGTCAAGACTCCCACAGAGCACAAAAGGTAATGTTTAAAAAGTCGAGCATGATGGAAATAGACATTTGCAGTCTTCAGAATTCACACTTGAATGTTTCATTTAATCGCAACTTGCTGATGTCGATATTTATTTCCTCTGGTTTGTCACGTCTGTATGTTACTGTTCTTGTACAAACTGTAGGCAAAAACATCTTATCCTTGAAGGAGAAGATACAATTTTTATCAGCAATTATCTAACTTTTATATGCAAGAAAAAGCTTACTGATGATGATGGTTCTGAAATCAATTACCTTCTTTGCTGTAGATACTCTGTAATCAGATGAAGATTTAACTTTATTGCTACTCCCCTGCAGAATTATCTGCCTGATGATAAGGACAACAAGCAACCCAATCAGAAAGGTAACTATAACAATTATGGAAAAGACTCTAAAGTAGTTTCGTCCAGAGAAACAATCTGCAATGAAAGGAAAACACAAGGGTAAAGCCTAACGTATGGAACAGGCACATCTCTCTAACACAGGCATATCCACCACTGCTTAGCCATGTGCATAAATATAACACAAGCCTGATAAAAATTAAGGGAAAATAAATTAAGGGAAATTAAGGGAAAAAGTTGCCATATGCAAACTTTTAAAGTTGGGCATATCAAGAAAGGCCATTCAGACCAAGATCCATTGTAGAAAAATAGTGAAACTGTTATTCCTTTAATCTACAGAACTAAGACTCAGGCTTCATTGTATTGCCCGCTGTAAATTCTCTGTAGACAAGTGAGATTATAGCTGAAGTAGAGAGGATGAAATATTAGAGATGTTTGGGGCAGAGATAATCTAATCTTCACAAGACAACAGTGAGAATCACTAGTAAAATTTGAAAGAAAATGTGTTTCATTGAATCCTTGTCCAGTGCTCTCCACACTGGTAGACTAACACAGTAAGCTTTCCTTAATACTAAAGTTATGAAAAAGTATTCACAATTAGTTTCCTCGTTTATGAACTGTAGTATAAAAAGATTTATATAAATGTTAAGTGACAAAAGGTAACCATTTACCTGCATTTTTATTGCTGCATGAAGTGATTAAACTTTGTAAGATTTTACTTAAAAAGATTTTATTCTTCCACAGCCCTCATAACTGCAGTTTTTCATACTTGAAAGGAACTTTAAACATTACTGAACACAAGGTAAGCATTCTACTTCTTTCTTTTTTGTTTCTGGTAATGTCAAATAAAATAAGCATGTTCAAAATAATAAAACATACAGATGCCATAACAAATTTTTATAAATATTTCTTTAAGCACTGCTCAGGCAGGATCCATCATTATTAGACATGACTCCTTGAGGAGCTGGGAAAACTGAGCTTAGTAATGCTTGACAATCTTATTTCCTGTTATTATTTATCTTTTACTTTCCCTAAAGCTATGAATGATTGTTCTCTTTTTCCTGCTTTCTTTCTTTGTTATTGTAATAATGTGATATACTTCTGAAAGACATTCTAATACTGACAAATTCAATTACTAATCACAACAGATTTTAATCTCTTATTAAAATTACCTAGAAAATGCCACTTACCTGAAGTATTGTCAATATAATGCAGTAGGTAAGCGCATGAGGTTGTGCACTGGTCAAGTATTACGTGAGATGCATTGTTAGAATGATAGCACTGAACACAGTTCCTGTAAAATAACATGTATAGTTAAAAACCTATGTCTTTCTCTGCACTCTCCTTTAAGAGATTGTATCAACAGGCTGACGTATTGCTTGCACAGAATGCTTTCCTGTTAGTAAAAACATTGCGACTT
Organism: Illadopsis cleaveri; assembly: GCA_013399915.1. Taxonomy (NCBI): domain Eukaryota; kingdom Metazoa; phylum Chordata; class Aves; order Passeriformes; family Timaliidae; genus Illadopsis; species Illadopsis cleaveri. Next base: position 265,204 of record VXBB01003043.1, on the reverse strand, counting down.
TTTTTTTTTTCTGAAATGTGATACCTCTCTCAGCATTTTATCCCTCTGATGCTTCTCAGAACCAACTACTCAGAAGTTGAAAACTAAAACATGTCTTTGGCTTCGAGCCACGTTCATCCAATCCCTGCTCTGCCTTTTGTGATGCAAGTTTGTTACAGGGTGTAGCTGAGGTCCAGCTTTCTTCAGCTTTCAGCCTCCAGTTCCTTTCTAGTCTGTCCTTACCTATTGATCTCATTTGGATGCACGCTGGAACTGAAGGGTAGAGGCAGATAGAGGAAACACAGCTTTGTCAATAATTTTTGGATGCTATGTTAAGACAAAGCCAAGTAAGTCTGCACTCCTTGGCTGTTAAGAGAGAGAGAGCTACAAGAGGGAGGCAGTGCTCACAGGCTTACTATCTTCACTGTATAGCCCTGAAGGAGACAGACGTCACAAGAGATCCCCAAAAAAGCCCTAATTTGATTTTTAATGAAGATATGCCATCTTCCAAATTCATTAAAGGCACACACTTCACAGTGACTTTGAACAAGTGTAAGCCAGAAAGATGAACTGCTTTTATCTAGTGAAATCTTACTAGCAACCTTTCCAGATGTGGCCAAGCTCTCCAGCATTTTCACCAGATGAGCTACAATTGAAATAAATGCAAACAAACAATGGTTCTGTTTTGAGCATGACCTTTCCAATGAAAGGCTGATCTTTCACTCCCTGCACCACAGTGAGATGCAGAACATTACACATGTGACAAGAGGGTGCAGAAGAGCCGTGCCCAAGGAAAGGGCTTCATTTGCTCTCTGTGTCAGGACCACACAGAGCACCACTGAGAGCCTGGACTAGCTTCCCTCCTCCTGGGCTTGTGCATTTCGACCTGCGCACTGTCCCTGCCTTTACATGAGTAAGGAAGAATGCCATGCTTTAAGACTAGCATGGCAAAGACTAAGTGTTTTAAAACTGAGCAATGAAGGAGGTTGTTCTCTGGGTAAGACCAGCTCTGCTCTGCTGATCAATGGCAGTGACAAGGCACAAGTACTGCTCTAGTTCCACACCTCTTTCTTTCAGCTGAGAAGCACAAGGAGTGTGCAAAAACAAATGTGGAGAATATTACTGGACTTGATGGCATTCAAAAGTAGGATCTATTTTCCATTTCTAAAAATACAAATTCATGGTTTTATTTCCTACCCAGGAGATTTCATATGAAGAATGGTTAAAATAGATACTGACATGCAATTCTCTTAATTGCCAGTGTGATCCAACTACACAGAGAGGTATCAAGTATGAATTGTACCAATTTCCTACAATCTAAATAGCTAAGAAATATAGCATCTAGCCAAGCAAAAATATTTCTTCATGTTTCCTTCTTCATGTTCAACGCTAGGGAGTGAAAAAGTCAAGTCTAGCACAAGAAACATACCAGTTTTCTTCACAGGCTTTGTTACAAGTAGGGCAATATTCACAGAAACGGCCAAAGCTTCTTGGATCTGTGCACTCACACTTTCCACATACACATTTTCCTCTTCCACTGCAAATTTGGCCCTTTGAATTCAGGCAGTGCTTTGCTGATTGTGATGAGCACTCGCAACGATCACCTTCCCAGCCAGCAAAGCATTTGCATTTACCACCTTCACATTCACCATTACCTACAACACAGAGAGTCTGGAGTCATATGCTTCCATGAAAACACAGAAAATAAATTTTAGATGGATACATTTGTATTGCTTGTGCTTTACCTTAAACAGAGCAAATTCAGACCTGGATGTTCTAATTAGTTTTTAAATTAACAACTTGGACTGAAGTTCCTGGCATGATCAATACTGAAGGCGGCTGCTCATTGTTAAACTGAGCAAAAGTTGCTACTATGATGTGACCCTAAAACCTTTTACTAAAATTTTTGTCTTTTGCTTTGGATCAAAACAATGGAGATTTGGAATTACACAATGACCAGGAAAATAGTCTTCAGGCAAACTAAACAAACTTCTCTTTAGCAAGAAAACATTCCATTCAAATAAACAGCAATATTCACTGGAAGCAGGAGTATAAAGTTCATGTGCACAGGCCAGATTCTTTCTTTCCTTTTCATTTTCCATTTCCATTTCCTTTTACTTTTTTACCTTTTCCTTTTTTTCTTTTTTTTCCTCTTCCCTACCATAAACTGGACTGTAAAAAGAATAAGAATTTCTAACAACTCTGTTTCACTTAGTGTCTCCTTTTGGAAGGAGGCATTCCCTACAGTGTTCGTGTTTATACCAGTATTTGAAATTAAGTGCCACTGTATCTCTCACAGGACTGATTTAGGGTGGTAGAAAATCAGAACCTCACCTGGAACTATGTTCCCTTCCTAATCTCTCAGTATCTCATATTCCCATCAGACTGAAGTGTATCTACTAGCTTTCTGGAATAATGTTTTTCTTTTGAGAAATCAGTATCATTACTTATGAAGAATTTTGAGATTTAAATATTAAAAAAGCTAAACTTAGAAAAAATATCAATGTGTCCCCTAGAAAATTGTGGTGAAATTTAGAAGACAGTGTGTATGTCTGTGGTGAAGAGCACCCAGAAGTGTGAATTCCTAACAGGATGTTAAAAACATTTCTCACACTAATTCTGCACCAACAATTCTTGTTCTTGACAGCCTTATATCATTATTTTCAGCTGCATCATTTACAGTAACCTCAGAAAACAAAACAAACCAAGAAAATATAGACATTACAGACATGCTGCAACTTACCAGAACATAAGTTTCCCTGGTGATACGGGCAGGAAAAATCATCCATTTCACAGTACTTGCCATACACCTTGCCTAGCTTGTTTTTGTAGCAGAAACATTTTCCATCTATGCAATTTCCTTGACCACTGCAGATGGGTTGGTCCTGGTGTTGCCTGCACTCCTCTGAAGGAAGTGTGTCTCTGTTAGAGCTGCAGTTACTGTCACTGCACTGGGACTGTTTGCTGTCAGGAGAAGTTTCATCAGCCCAGACTCTTCTGTGCCCTGTGCTGTCTCCATACTGGCAGGCACAGCTTTGCTGCACATTGACAATGGCAGTTTCATTGAAACCAATAGGCTTAAGTATGGCATATTTTCTTCCTCCTGTTGTATGACATCCTTTCATTGTAATTGATACATTGAAAAGTACCTAAAAAAAAAAAAAATGGCTTTAACATTATTATTATTATTATTTTCTTGCTTACATTTCCTTCAACACATAAATAAAGCAGAATGTTATATTGTTTATGAATGTGTACTAGCTGATAAGAGCAAAATAATACACAGTGGTCACTTGTCAAGGATGATATATTTGTAGTGATAGGTACCACAAATACAGGTAAAATCCTAACAACAGAGGATTGACAGAAGTCAACTTTTCAAGTTAAGAAAGCATAGTTGTAAAAGACAAGTTTAATACAAATTAAATGGAAATAGAAATATCATCACCATCCTCCTGCTATTATTTAAAGTGTATATTCTGTTACATCACAGGAATACTCAGGTAAGAATTGGGACTAGATTGAGCAAGATAATGCACAAGCAGAAGCAGAGATACTCTTCATAAAAAGAATCTATAATGAATGTCCTGCTGCAGAATTGGCCATGCACATAGAAACCACAGGTCTTTGGATGGCCCTGGCTATGCCTACTAAAATACAGAAATGGCTCACATGTTAGCAGTTACTTTTCCCAATTCTGTAGATCCACTGCCTAGCTCCAAGCCATGTCATGGCCATCACCACCATCCTCCAAGTACTCATCCCAGCAGTGCCCAGTACAGCAGCAGCTCCCATGGCTTTTTGTAGTCCTGGCACAGGACTAAGGATCATTTTGATTGTTAGGTGATTGCCAGAGCTTCCAACAGTCACCCCTAAAAGTTTTTGACAGCTCTGACATATGTGACNTTTTTGACCAGTACCCTTCTGACAGGGTATTCTCTCTAAGGTTTTGAATTTTTTCAGCTTCCTGATGTAAAACAACTCTTTCTCATCTCCTCATAAAGAGAATGTAACCAGGAGGAAAAAGTGAGAAAGGAATGCAAGAGGAGCAAGTACCTTTAATCTTTACTACCAAGAAATAAAGATTTCCAAATAAAAAAGGAGAAACCCCGAGAAACTGATTACATATGAGGTTGAAACTACCCACAAATACTAAGGCCATTCATCTCTCATCACTGTCTCTCCCTCCTGCTGCACCCCCACATGAGAACAACCCAGCCCCTGGGGACAATGGTGGCTTTGTGGCGAGTGGGGCTGCGGCTGCCGACATGGACAACAGAAGAAGAATGCTGTGCAGAAACATGCACTTAATGTCTTATTGAGGGGGCACACAGGCTTTGTCTCACCCTTTGCTTTTCTTCTCATTTCTCAAATGTGCCACTACACACATAACCCCTCAGTAGCCCACACTCTCCATGCATTGAGGTTTCTTCCCTTGGGTTGCAGGGCAAAAGTGTGTCTATAGAGAAATTGATTCAGACAGCAGGTGCGTGTCACGCGGGGAGGACAGGCTGCAGCTAGGGAATGTGTGTTTGTCTCAGAGCCCTGCCAGAAAACATCATCTTCATGTACAAATCAGCACTTTGAATGGCAGGGAAATGGGAGGGAAGGGAAAATCATGTTGCGCATATGAGTTGTGAAATTTGATTCTGAACACAGCAGCAGATAGATTAAACCTGTGGTGACTAAATAATTGCAACACCATGACACTTGCTAATAGCCAAAGTTAGTTTTGCATCCTGAAGAGGCCACAGGATTCTTCCAGAATTTAATCCACTTTGTGTTTTGGTAAGAAAAGGAAGGAAGAAGCATTAGACAATGAAAGGAATGTGAGAATTAAGGAAAAGCATTTTGTCTGTAAACAAATACTGAAAGAAGGATTTACGGTTAAAATAAATTAATCTCTTCAGGATGGCTCATTTTCAACAGCCGTAGAGGTTTAGGACCACATGCAATCTGTTACAATCAACTGGCTTGGCTTTTTATTAAAAAGAAACAGATATAAATATTTTTCTTTTCATTAAACAGAACAAATTCCAGTCCTGTTTCTTATGACATGCCCAGGGAACAACAGTGGAGAAAAGATGAGTTAAGAATAAAACCAGCAAATCTCCCGTAAATTGTCGAAGCTACAATCAGCAGCATGCAGACAAAATTTAGAAGACCATAAAATAAATTCAAATTTACATTACAATTCACACATTTAATTTGTTTTGCTATTTCTACACACAGACACAAGCTATTTCTCGCACTAGCTGAGACACATGTACATGTCAAGCAGGAAAGAACTCCTTGACCCTGCTCTCTAGAAACACAGACCTCTTCCTGGCAAGAGAAAAGAATTACTCCAGCAGTCCAAGCAATTAAATAAATATATCAAGGCACAGAGAAGTTTTTCTGGGAAGAAAATCATGTTCTTTTCATCAGCCAGATATCTTCCCCTGCATTGTCATGGTGTATGATGATCTGTTTCATTCAGTAGGTGGCACCAATTCAAATGGGAATAAATTATTTTATTAATTTGATTTATAAAATAAACTGATTTTTTTATTAACAATAACAACACTGATTGTGCAGGAAGACTACTAAAGCAAGAAGAGAGAAAGGTGACATCTAGTATAGATACAAGGAACACAAATTCCAGTGATTTTTTTCCACTGGGTGATTATCTTTCAACCTCTTTACATACAGATTTCATCACAATGGATGTGGTGGTTGTGCCCAGTGGAGGACAAAGAAGGAAAGTTTTAATGGACGTTAGCTTTCAGGAAAAGCTTTGAGCCTTAGTTCCACAGGATTAGTGAGAATTAAAATAAGATTCAGCAAAAATAAACCCAGAGAATAATAGAGAGTCTGTGATCATTAATCACATAAATCCATTTTCAGTTTAAGTAAATCCCTAGAAGATTTCACACCATTGAAACTCAACCAAACAGAAAAATAAGTATTCCAGTTCCTTGAAGAATGAGAACTATCAACATACTTCTTTATTATATCCCACATTTTTACATCCTTCCATGCCAGTTTTTTTACTTCCATCAGGGCAGATTGCAGTGATATTGAAATGAAGACCTTGGATCTGGTTATCCACTTGAATTTTCACTTCAGAGATTAGTTTCTGTAACCAGAAAACAAGTTTTAATTGCATTGCATCTCAAAATATAATGTACATTAGTGACTAACACCAAGTATGGCTCCTATGTCTGACTAAAAATGAAGAAAGCTTGTCTGTGTGAATAAAGGAATGAATTAAAGCATTGTTTCCCATGTAGAGACCCAATTACATTCCAAATATACACAACTAATGAACTGGTAATTCTTATAAAGAGGATTAGGTTTTCCAGATAAAAATGTTTTCAGCTTTGCTAACATGGTTTTGAGACTGCATTTTTCACAATTCGAAAATATATTCCAACAACTATGCACAACAAAAACTGCTCACTGTTTGAGTCTTCTGCCTTTTAGCCACACATCTAAAATACAACAGGAAACATACATACAACCATTGTTATCCAGCATAAAAGTTTCCTAATTGACTTGACACTTCAAAAACTTCTGATATTTTACATCTGTATTAAAAAAGTTTTCTCTGAACAAACCTTAAGATGACCTAAAGGCTACTGGGATTATTTTTACTGATTTTTCTGGGTCAGCTAGGACTATATAAGTCAACAATTGGTCGATCCCATAAGGGCATTTTGCATTAAAAAAATAATGAAAAAGCAACTACTTTGTAACTCGTATTTAATACACGACATAAAATCCTATTTCCTTCAAGGAAGAAATACTGTTCCTTGATAATTTGAAATTTTATTAAATCTCTGTACAAAATTACGAGCCAAAAATTGCACAGGGGGATTTTTAAAATTCCTGTCATATTACCATTAAAAAATGAGTTTAGTGGGCTATTTTTTACTGCTACAAATGGAAATGCAATTATATGAATCTTAACACATGTTTATCTTAGTAACTTTTTGAAAATTAGTGACTCATCTTTGGCTTTTTAGCCAGGGATTTTCAGCCAGGGTTTTCCATAGCTAAGACTAAGGTTTCCCTGCCTGGAACAAGAGTGCAAGAGGCCCACTGTCACTGAATATCAACACACAATTAATTTTCTTATCTAAGTCCTTTTTTTTTTTTTTCCTAGAATGCAACACATTCAAGACCTGTTCACCACGTGTTTATATATTAAAAAGCCCCTAAAACTATGATAAGAATCTCAAATTGTGAGACTCGATGAAGGTTAGGATGGGAAGAAAGACAGTGTCTAAAAAATGAAAATAAAGCAAAAGCGAACTGGGGGTGGCTGGACCAGGAAAGTCCCACTGAATCTTGCATTGAACTAAACAATTGTTTCATAAAATTTCATTTCCTCTCCTTGAATGTTTGCCCTGTGATGGGTAAGAACTGTGTTTCATTTTAGGATGGATAGTGTAAAGCTGTCATACAAAAGGACTACGATTTTCAAAATTTTATGCCAGAAACTCCCTGCAAACCTCCATATTCAAAATGAGATCTCTTGACTTTATAAGAGGGAGTAAAATACTAGTGAGAACTTCTCTGCAATTTGACTACCCCTAAACTCCTCTGCTTTTGAAAGTGTTTGCCTTTTTCCCAGTGTCTCCAATGTGGCAGTGAGAAAAATGTGTGTAAAAGCACTCTATGGACTAGGAACAGACATGGGGGCTGGCTCTTCAGTATAGCAAATTTGCAGTAAGCAAATTGTTTGATTCTGTGGTTAAGCAAGTAAAACGGATAATTTCAGCCTCCCAAATCCAACTAATTAAAAAAAAAAAGTGATACCTGTGGATACCTTGCATATACTTTTGTAGCTGAATTTTCAGCTTTCTGAAACTGAATGTTTGTGTGTAACTGCACTTCATGGCATTCAACCATGCAACCCATCACATTCATTGAGATGCTGCTCTATGAGTTCCTCATGCTGTAGTACCTCAAATATCTATTTCTTGGCTTCATTTTCAAAGCTGTTTATATCCTCTTTCCTCCACTAACAACATACCCATTTCACTTTCAAACTGCTGTTCTGTGTCAATCATGTGTGGAAAATGACTTTATGCTATTTCCCATATTATTACTTTCTCTTTCCCAAACTATTACTATTCAATTGATAACTCCAAGCAAGAATTCACAAAGCCATTTCTATTTTCTCTCCCAAATCCCTATCAAAACTCATTTTCACTTCCATGCCTCAAATCCCCAAGTCACTACTCTGCTTTATACAGTATAGGTACTGCTTTTCACTATATCCACTGTTCTTAAACTACCTCCTTGTAAATTCCCATCTCTTGTTTATTTTATAAAAATTCTGCTGTAATGCTCTCCAGATAGTGTATTGGGCTTTTGCTCTGAATTTATATGGTGCCTAGACAGTGGTGTCTGGTCTGTAACTAAAGATCTGAGGTGCCAAAATTCAATTACATAAACCATCTTTTGAAGTGATATAGCAACAGGTGCAGAGAATCAAACAGAATATTTAGAAGCATCCTTGGAAATTAAAAATAGTAGCTCTTGGCTTTGAGACCCTGACAGCCTGGGACTATGAGAGCTGTCATAAGATAGTATCACCTATCCACCTGGACATTACGAAAAGTAGGGAATGTATCCTTGGGGATTTTGGATGGAAGACAAGATCCTGGAAACTCCAACTTCAGGCTATGAAAGATGAAAAATGTACAAATATTACATACAACATTGTCACTCTCATCATACCTGATAGGCTTCTACCACCAAATCATTGAGATTTGCTGCTTGTGATTCTATTTGTCTTGCAACAGTACCAGGCAAGAGAGGTAACAGATCCTATGAAAAAGACGACAATTTATGCACAGTTTTAAATATAAGTATTGTGCCTTCAAAATTGAAAAAAGAAATCAAGTTTCTAACCTACTTTATACCAATGAAACTGGCTTCCTTGAACAGCAAAAATAACATTGATGTTATTGTCAATTAATTTTTCAGAGAGCTGCCCAAGAGATGGATGCTCCTGCAAGATACAACAGGAAAGAGAAGTTTGCAGATTAGTAGGGAAAAATCTTACATTTCATACATGGCACACTATAGATTTCCAAAACCAATACAATCCTAACTTCTAAATGTACAGAGAATGCTAGACCAACATCAAAACCAGGATGGGGCCATCCGAATAAACAGTAAAAAACCAAAACATGAGGGCATCAGCCAGGCTTATCTGTTGCCAATTATGTAGATCTGCTGCACAGTGGGAAGACTAACTCTACAGTACTATTTTGTTGGTTTGAGTCTGGTGTCCTAGAAATATGGATATGATGGATACTTTATGTCCATGGTCCATCTAGAAGAACAGGGAATGATAGGTGGGTTCTTGTGCAAAACTCAGGGAGAAAGTACAACATGAAGCACTGAGATGAGGTGTGCTTTTGGGAACAGCAAGGAGGGTAATTAAAAATGTTTGGTTCTCAGACGTGTATTTTGGCATCAAATGCAGCCACTGGATCAGGTTCTGGCAATGTCAGTATTCTACACTTGTCTGACTCACAACCAACAGCTTTCTCTTCTGCGTATTCAAGACCTACTTAAGGACTGATGACCCCAGTCCTCCCCATGATGACCTGCTACATTTTCTTAACCACATCTATGCCTGAAGGAGATGGCAAGAGTTTCACAGCTCTTCTCAGTAATGCATTGTTCTATCTGGTGGAGTACCTATGACAGCATGTCCTGTGCCAATGACCTGCTCCTTCTACACTTCTCACTGAGAGATCTGACTTGGATTTGAGAACAAGAGCTATGTTGCTATCTCTTCATCCAAGATCTGGGGAAGTTGAAGGGTGTCTGTGTGGCCCCAATGGGCTTTGTACACCTGGATTAGGTGAGATCCCTTCAGCTCCAGTACTCTAAACCAAACTGTATCTGAAAATCACCACTTATTAACCAGCCTTAAGTGAATAATTCTCAAGAAGTAAATTCAACACTTAAAATTCATGACTAAAAAGAAAGAAGTGACTGGGGCCTTGGCCTGTGATTACACTTAAAGAGATTTCATCTGGACACCTCCACTTATGTCAGGTTCTTAAACCTTTATCCCTCACATACTTTTGTTGTCTTTCTTTTCCTGGTATTTTTCCCCACCTTCCCCATATTGTCTCTCTCTTGCACAAACACAGTCTGTTACCCTGAACAATTCCTTTCTCCTCAGCAGCTCTCCTAGCGATAATCTGAATAGCAAGACAACTGATACAAAGTTATGCAAGGGAGCAAAATCCTTTTTCCATCATATTGCACCACTATAAAGAGCCTTTACAGACAGAACAAAAACGTTTCTTGGTGCAGTTTCATATAAGGCAGGGTATAGGCCTCTCTCCACGTTTCAACGCTTTGGTAAAAGATTATATTCCTTAAGATAACTGACAAAAGGTAGATAACACAGTATTAAACAGGCCTTCTTGCAGCTCCAGCTGGAAAGAGTAGCCTCCAACACAGTGCTAAGCCCTCCTTCCTTCTCCATGGCACAGAGCACAGCGGTGGGGCCTCCATTGTGCTGACAACCCTACAGGCCACGTGCAATTGGCTGGCGGACCACAGACACACCAAGTGGTCCCAGCACATGAGTGAAGTCAGATGTTCTGCAAACACCTCCTGCACCATAAATGTGGCAGTGACAGGGGCAGTATCAAAGGGTCATGAGATGTTGGCAAAATATCTCAATCTTCCTGCTTAGCACAAGATACTAGACCTGTCTGAATTCCAGCAGAGTGGCTCCTCAATGACTCTGCAACTACTAGCTGAACTGTGGAATCAGGAGTATCAGAAATAGCTTTCCAAGCCTTCATAAAACAAAAACTTACTCAGAGAGAGCTCACTGAAGTCAAGATATGACACCCATAGACATGCAAGGGCTGCAGGGACAGGATCCCCAACCCACCTCTTCTCACAAGGAAGGCTGAACTTCCATGTACTTGTCATCAATAACTCTCCAGTGTCCAGCTTCTTGCTTCTTTTTATTAAAATTGAGTTAAACCCCAAAGCCCACAGCATCAACAGACCCACACTAACTTTTTAGTTTTAAGTAAGTAAAGAGATGACATAAGGTATTCATAAGGTCACTCATGGAGGCTCACTTTTCTTGCTGTGAAAACCTTGCTGTACTTTATGTATTTTTCTCTTATCTCTCCCCACTACTGCTCAAATAAATGTACTTTAATTTTAGATCATCTTTCTTGTTTCAATTACATCATTCATTTTATTATTTTAACCTACTGTGTTAAGCTGAGAAAATAACTAATACAAATGTTAAGTATTTCAGAAAGGGAGATAACCAAGCACAGATCTAATTAAGAGAGACTAGATTTCTTTGCTGTCACACATTTTTTTTCTGACCTTTCTGTGACTGCTTAGCAAAAGTTAGAAAGAAACATGCATAAAAATGTCTAAGTGGAAACATTTCTGATATAAAGGCTAAGCTTATTCAAATAAATAAAGCAAAGTCCACTTAACTGTCACAAGTAAGAAATAAAAAAAAAATACAATCTTATGACTATCCAAAGCTAAGAATCAAGGCAGGAAAACAAGGTGATTACAGAGGTCTCTTTAATTTAGCACAGCCAGACAAAAAATTGTATTGATATGAAAAAAACCCAAAATATGTTTCATATTATGTTTTCTAAAAGACTGACAGACTCATGATATTTCATTTAAATATCAAATAGTCTTCTCAGCCTCTTGATTTTACTCATTCCTTTGAAGTTTCCTTATATATATCTGTGTATAAAATAATCACATGTACCATGGATGAGAACAAAAAAGCAAGAAACCAGCATACTTTCCCTTACAGACACTATTGTGTTGTCATCAAATCTGCTCCAGAAAATGCAATTTCTATTAGGAAGTGCATGCCTACTGTTAACATGTGGGCATGCAAAAATTAGCCCATAATAAAAAAAAAAAAATTAGCAGCCAGAAAACACATGGATCTAAATGTGCCACCACAGCATCTTTCAAGGTAATTTCATTTGAGTGGTTAAAAAAACTAATTTCATAAAATACATCAATAGTAGTCATCATGGAAATTTCTTTTTCTATACGGGATGGTAAAATTATGATCTTTCAAACCAGAATGCAGAATATCAGTTAAAACACCTTTTTTTTCAGTCAGCCATCAATCCATCATAGCTGCTTAGAAAGATATTAATCAACTTTGTCTATATTTTCCATTGATGAGTTTCTTCAGTTGCAAAAGAAATTAATTGCTGAAGTAGGACAAAAAAAATCACAGTTTGTTGTTTGTTTCTCTTTTTTTTTTTTTTAAAACAGACAATACCTTTATTATCAAAAGAATCCTGAACATCAGAAAAAGATTTGTAGCTTTAGCAATTATTTAATAAGCAGAGCAAACATCCTCTGACTTATAGCATTCCAACTAGGAAAAATAAAAAGAAAGAAAGACAGAGAATGTTCTGCTTTGGGAAAGAAAAGTTCCAGGATTATTTGCTCTAAGTAAACTGAATAGACTGATTAGAACAGGAAACAAAGTTCTGACATCTGTGAGGAAATATCCAGGAGGTGACAGAGGGAGTATATGAATGCAAGAACGTCAGATAATCGGAAATCTAAATAACCTTCCTGTGAGCACACACTGATCTCCCTCCTCCGCTCAGCAAGGTCCCAAACACTCACCGCTTCCCAGAAAACTGTATTTCATGATCACACAAGAGTCAGCAGCCTCTTCCTGCTGCTCCACCATCCTTGTAAATAACAGTTGCCAGGATTACATTCAGGTCTAACCTCACACAAGCCCTCACTGGAGTTCACTTGCACATTGCTGGCGCTGGCTGAACACAGGCTGTACACTATAACTAAGTGCAGCTAGTACTGAGAACAAAACTTAACATGCTCTCATTGTACTACAGTTCATACTTCTACTTTCTGGGGAATACATCACAAGCAGTGATTCATGTGTCTAAATAAACAATTTATATTGATTTAAGAAAATACTGAAAGCAGTTGAAACTTACAATTCTTAGGCAAAAATTCCCGTCTTCAGTCACTTATGACTACTTTATCTATTACTGAAGAAAATATTTTGAAAGCTAAAAAAATCTGTTGAAGGTGTCTTATTTTGCTACAGTAGATTTGATGCAAGTTTTTGCAGAGGTATGTATTAGGACACATTGGCTTTCTACTGTGAAATCTGAGTGCATTTAATGCTAGTCCATCCATTTGAGGTAGCTCACTGCTCTTGTATGCCCTCTGGTTTACTCCTACCAATGCTCCTGTGCATCCTCTGACCATAAACCATAGTCACTACCTTTGTCTTGCGAGCAGGATAGTACTACTCTTACATATTACCAGCTTCTACCTTGCAAAATATCACACCACAGACTTCTGACTTACATTTTATAGAAAATGTGAGTGATTTTTATGAGATGCTAATAAAAACCCACACTGAAAACATAACATATCCTCCTTTGCTGTGTACTGTTTCTTTCAGGCTCCAAAATACTTTAGTCAACACAAAAAGAATGCCAATATGCCAGATGACCAATTCATCATTTCACAACTTGCCTACCTGGAAAAATACTATTCTAATCACTGAAATAAAAGCAATGCTTTGAGAGCAGTCTAAAAACCTCCTTTACACAGTTTTGCACTGCCTCTCTGAAGGCAAAAATCTATGACATATACCTTACCATACTTGTAGCTTTGATGTACACATTATCTTTCAAGTGACAGTTTCCATCATGGGGAATTACAATTCCTGCTAATTTACTGTCAAGCGCCAGATGGGAAGTTTGATCTGTCATCACAAGAAGCAGTCGCTTGGCTTCTTTACGCCATCCAATATGGCTCTACAAAGAAAACAAAATTAGGCATAAGAAAGCAGTAGCTACCTATTTTCTAAAATAATCAACAACAAAATGAAAAATTAACATGAAAGACCACTTTCAGATATTACACTGCCTGGCAGCACTGCATTTAAACCAGGCTATTTAAAGCACTTGGTGTGGAAATAGACATAATGTACTACATCTGAAAACTACTAATTTCTTTGCTTTTTTCATTTACCATTTTCTTTGCTTTTTAAGGAACAATGTCCCACTATACATGCCAGTTATGCATTATATAGTGAGCTTGAAAACAGCTGCCACATTGTGTGTGTCACTATTACGTACAAATACAAAGCACATAGTTTGCAAAATCCTCTGGGGTCTAAGGAAGCATTACAGCCAGTAAATATGCATTCATCCATATTGATACTTGGCATTCTGTTCTATTTTTACTTTGATTTAATTACTTTATATTCTTGTCACTCTGTAATTTCCTTTTCCTACACAATTTTCTGGAAAGCACATTAGTATGCAATCACAAATCAATAAACTAAAGTTTGAAGGTCTTCATGCAATTACAAATTGAGAAATTCCTTATTATGTAGCAAAATGCAACATTTATCCACCATCTTATGGGACTGATAGCTAAGTGGCAGCCTCAAGGGTGAATTGAATGTTTTTTAGGAATTTGGTGATGTGAAGGATGCAGCAGGGTAAGCTTATATCTAAATTGATTTAGATGCCAATTTGTATTTTCGAAACATTTAACTCCCTGATCATAATCAAATTTCTGAGGCACACAGGAAACACATCACATATGCTTTTTCATTATTCCCTCTCTTGCTTATTCCATCTTCTTTTTCACTGCTCCATTTTATCTCCTTCATATGACACAGAATCTCTACATTCTCATGTGAAACATGTACCTGCAATACAGTCCATGTACTCAGCCATGCTTTGGGACTTACTCTCTGCCTTCCTTTTTTCACAGAGAGGGATATAGCTCCCTTCTCAGGCTCACTCTCTACTATCTCAGAATGGGAATTAAATATCTCAAGCCAGCAAGAATAACAGAGGAGTGTCATGTCTTTACCAACTTATACTTAAGTCATCAGTCTCCCTCAGACACTCCCAGACAGCATTCCTCTAAAGAAGGAGTATTTGAAGTTTTATTTGTAAAGAGGTTTTGTCTTAAATAATTCCAAATTCTCCTCCAGCACTGTAAAAACTTCTTCTAAGACTTATCACCTTGGCACTTGTTTAGTTTTAGGTAATCCTGTGAGGAGCATGGAGTTGGACTCAAGGATCCTCATGGGTTCCTTCTGACTTGACACGTTCTGTGGTTCTATGATTCCTACCTACATATGTCACAGCAATCAAAATTTTAAAGTAGCTCCATGTCCTAACCTGCTACCTCTTGCAACTATGATGTATTGCTTAAAGCAAGATGGAGCAAGTTATAAAGGTCTATTGTAAGCAAGATGAGTGCACGTTAATATAATTTATAGTTCATGATGGTCATTATGAATTGCACATTTTTCCCATCCATTTCAGTTCACAATTCACTTAACAGGAAAGCCTCCACATTCTCATGAATGTTTCCATTCTATTGTTCTTGGAAGCATATATTATTCTAGAACTCACATGTCGTAAGTGTGGAATGTGTCCAGTGAGAAACACTGAAATTTTAGGAATTTTTCCCAAGTTCCAGAATAATTTTTTGCAACAGCTTCAATCACAGTGTTTATGAAGAGAGATTTTTACATACCTGTTCATCAAAATTTGAAAATAAAATTGGAGCAAACAATCCATTTTTAGCATAGTTTGGATTACTTTTTGTCCTTGAGATATTGTACTGCTCAGAAAAATAGTGTGAAGATGGACAAGATAAAACAATTGTCCTGACATCATTCTAACAGATGAGAAACACACCAAGCCTGTGATATGAATGGGAGTTGAATATTTTATAGAGCATTACCAAATCCATGAATCAGCCAAATTTCAAAATTTGTATTGCATTAATATGCGTAAGAAGACAAACAACAACCAGAATAGCTCTCTAGAGCAAAACAAACTCTCTTTATCTAATATGCTTATACCTTGAGACTTATTGATACAGACCTTTTCCATCCTTTCCTGCATGGGAGAGACTGTGATGAAATGTTATCAATACACAAAAGTTAGGTTTTAATTGATTTGTACTGTTTTAAAATTTGAAATCTTTAAAAGCTGAGAACGTAGAAGTTCTTCTGTTTTCCTTATCTACACAAGAAGATATGTAAAACTTTTCATTCCATCTTCAAGTTCTTAAGAAAAAATGTCAAATGGTATGTCTTAATTGAGGAAGACAAGCAGTGCTTTAACAATTTTTGAAACTAATTATGTAATTGACTGAATTTAATACATGTGTCTGTACATACAAGAAGCAGTTGCTTTCATCTTCCATCCTATGTTGCTTAGGCTGGCTAAAGCCAGAAATTGAAGATCCATAACCAATACTGAAAGATGTTCTCTCATGCTCTCCTTTTTCTGTTTCAATCGGAAATGTATATTTAAGGGGGAAATAATGACAAAGGAGGAAAAAAATCTTAGTATTATCAGGCATAGCACTGGCATTTTGAATTCAGGAACACTGACCACTGAATTACTGTTTCTTTATTCTTTTGTAAATAAGCTCCTTCCTTACCTGGCAAACAGCAGCTTGGAGCATCGCATCAAAACCCCCTTCAGGTGTATCAATATTCCCAGAAATTTTTTGTTTATTCACTGCATTTCTGAATTCTGCTATATTGTCAGTCAGGGATAGCACATGAATATAACCATGAGGAGGCATACAATCTAAATTGTAATCACTGCACAAAAACAAAACAAATCAAAAGCCTTATTTTTTCCTTTGAAGGAGATGAAAACATTGCATCCCCATTAACCCATAAAATCCTGATACCAATGAAGATGTAGGTAGAACAGAATAAGAAATACTTACAGAAAAAAAAAGAGCAATTCCATGTGAAATTAAGTTCAGTGGGAAGTAGTTATAACTACAAAAAATGTATATGATCTTGTATTTTATGGAATTGTGTACATAATAACTTAGTGAATATATTAACAACACATGTGTTTCATAAAGGACAAAAATGCAACAAGAGGGATGGTATGATCTCAGGGAGTATATAAACTGTTTTGGAATATCTACAGCGTGGTACAGCTTTGCTTTTCATTATCCTGAGAAAGGACTAACACATTGAAACAGTAAGATCTTTTAATAGGTTGCTACTGCTGCTACACAGGCTACTGGATCAAACTACAACAAAATCTAAGTTCCTATATCCACTAGTGTTACATAAACGTACATAAAATTAATATTGATATTAACAATAATTACCTCATCAAAGAGATGAGAAAATCCATTTTCAGTAGCATCATGGCAAATGATACTTTCACAAATTATGCATAAGGGAGAAAGTCTGATTTTTGTGGTAGGTAAGCTAGTGAAACAGCACTTAGTACAGGTCATAGATCTGGGACCCATTCACAGCCATGATTGAAGCACTCATCCATTTCAGAGATGCTGAGCAGGTTTCAACTCTCTTAATTTCTACTGCATCCAGACTGTAACCTGCCCTCCTCCAAATCAAGGTACAGTCAAAGAAGAGAAATTGGCATTGAAATGATTAATACCTCTGCAGATGACTCCTCTTAGGCAAAATGCATCATGACCTAGAAATGCCAATCAATATCCACTCACTATATATAGATGGTCTAGATGACTGCTATATCCATAGATAGTCACATCTCTAGAATGAATTCCACTACTAGGAACCAATTCAAAACCCACTGAAATCACAAAAGGTACTTAGGGACTTCACAGAACTTTGGATCATGTCTTCCCAGGACAGGCAAGCAAGAAAGAACGAAGAATTAATATTTGCTTTTCCAATTACTATAATTTATACAGCTCTGAATTTCTTGTGAATAATCTTGTTCTCCAGGGGGTTTTGGAAGTGATCCCACCTTTATATGTGTTGAACCCAAGGTATATAAGGCATGGCATGAAAACAGAAATGCAGGCCAGATCACCTTATCTATTTAAAAGAGGAGTTCCTTCTCATTAGAACTGTAGATCAGAGGATTGCTTATGTTCATTAATTGAGCTGAAAGAAATCACATCATGTCGACAAAAGTAGAATTTTCAGGAAAGAGTTAATGAATACATGACCATACACTAGAAAGTACATTGGTCAGAAAGTAAAAACTTTGTGATGAATCTAGGTAACATATCCAAAATAATCAAAACCACAACAGTTGACTTTAAACATACCCA
Organism: Illadopsis cleaveri; assembly: GCA_013399915.1. NCBI lineage: Eukaryota > Metazoa > Chordata > Aves > Passeriformes > Timaliidae > Illadopsis > Illadopsis cleaveri. Next base: position 247,081 of record VXBB01003043.1, on the reverse strand, counting down.
AATATTCCAAAGCAGAATGAGTTTTGGTTTGTTTTGCTAGAGAAAATACAGCACATATTTTCTGATACAGAAACAGTTTTTCTGAAATCACTCACCAGAAGCAATCTTTGTAAAACAATTTTTAGCATTTCCTTAGGAACTTTGTCAACCATGGTAAAAGGAAACAAAGATAAATTTTGAAGAATTCAAAAAATATATCTGTATAATGCATATTTCTGTCACTAAATACACATTTCAGTGCTACAATGAATGTAAAAAGACTACATACCTGCACTGGTTATGGATTCTACCTGGATGAATGCTAATATAGGGTGACACAGTTTTATCCACATAGGATCCAAATCCAAGTCGAAAATCAAGAGAAATATTCTCCATCTTTTTAGATAAAGCAAATCCAACGGAATTTAACTTTTCTATATTGTTGTGCATAGAGGCTGAGACATCAACTAAATAGTAAAGGTCCACAGGGTATTTCTCTAAAGGACGAACTTTTAACATAAAGTTTGCTTCACTTCCTGATTAAAAAAGAAACAAACACGTTTATTTACTATTTTTGAATGGACATATTTAAAAATACATTTATTTTTGTAGTAACCTCAGGACAAAGTTGTTTGTGTCAGCAAAGAGAAAAACAAACAAACAAGAAAATCTCCCAAGAGTAAATGAAACCTTGAAGAAGCATTCGAAAATAAGCCATAAAGGGTTGTTTTGTAGAACATCTTGGGTTTTTTTTTCTTGCAGGAGCACTGTGCAGTTTATTGTAAAAATCTGACTTCTCCCCATTTGTTTTAAATTCATGGTTATGCAATCCCTTTGGCATTATAACAAAAAGCAGTTGTGGCTCACAAAGGACACAGATCTGCATACAAATTGGGGTCAGTCACTTCAAGGTTGTCACTTCAAAGTATGTAAATGTATCCTGCAAATACTTTGTCATATGACACAATCTAAAAGTACATACACATCACAAGGACAGCACAGCCTGAAATACTCACATAAATAATGATACAAGTTTATCCCAAACTTCTTCCAAAGATTTGATGAGAAAATTCCATAGGATCAAAATATATGTATTTTTAAAAAAAGGTTTTAATTAAAAAAAAAAAAAATCCATCTTTTGGCATATACAAAACACAACTCTTATTTCAGGATGACAGATGTCTGGGTCTCCTGCAGAACCACAACATAGTCTCATATAAAATAAAAACATGAATGCTTTGGAAGCTGCTAAAACTAGTCCTCACATTTTTGGTAGTCTAATATTCTGTAACGTCAGCAAAACAAGTGAAGTGATTTTTATGGGCAGAGTGGGTACAGTAATGCACGGTGTCAAATTAGCCATCATTTTATATCACCCAAACTGTGAGCTCACAGCAGAAATCAGTTTAGGATCTTCATGTGATGAGTGGAGAATCTAATCTAGTATTGTGCAATGAAGATACAACAAAGGACAGGAGGAAGGAAGATGTAACAGAAGAACTATACAGATTTTTCAATAAAAACTATCAAAAGGTACATCCAAAACAGGGATCTGACTCAGAAAAGTTAAATATGCCAAGTACTTTCTTCCAATGGTCTTTGAACATAATCCATCTGAAAATGTTACGATTTGTCTGTATTAGGTCTTGCATGAGGAAAACAATTTCAGTGTTCTGTAATTTATGTTTCCTCTTTGCCAATGTAAATTGAATTACTTTTTGTAAACGACCCTTGCATGTCTCCAGTTTGCATACAGTGAGATGCTGAGTGCAGCTTTTATTTTTTCCCACATAAATCCTAAGTGATGAGTATATGTAAACAGTGACAAAACCCCCCAGTATCAAAACAAAAGCATCTTTGTCTGCATGAATATACCGTATCAAATGTCTGTTTTGAGGAAAACTATAGTGGTATATCCGTGTGTTTCCCTGAGACAGAATATATGGGCAAGATATCTATATATAAAAAACTTTTCTTCTGGAGTCCTTGAAATTTCATTCTTCTGCCTCCCTGATGCAAAAACTTCTGGAAAGCATAAGGAACTCCAAACTTAATTTCATTATTTACTGGAAAAAAGGTTAAGGAAGACAAATTTTAGAAAGTCAACTTTTTTTCCTATGAATCCAATACGCCTTTGGAAATAAATGTCATTACAGACAGAGCTTAGAGGTAGCTCAGTTCCTGAAACCATTTCTCAGTACAAAGCAGAGTATCAGTCACTTTGGAAGGAGAATGAAGAAAGGAGAAGTGCTAATGTTACCTTGACTGTTTTATTATTATAAAGAGTGAAAAACAGAGCTCCTTCGTGCTTTACTCATGCAGATCCTTGCTTTTTCCCTTGCAATTGACAGAAGATTATAATTTCTACAGTGAAGGTCAGCAAAATACTTCTCCTAAACACTTAATGTTTTCCTGACAAAGATTGATCCCTCTCACATATTTCTTTCTCCAATTGTTCTTTGCAAAAGAAAGAAATCAATTAAATTTTATTGAGTGAAAGATAACCCTGTATCCCTTTATATCACTTTCACTTCTGCTGTTCACTGCAGCTTTTTTAGAGACAGAGAATGAACACTGATTTAACTAGACTTGAGCTGAGGGCAAATGGAGATATACTAGTTATAAAAATCCAGGCAGTGAACAACTAAGTCATCTTGAGAAATTTAGTCTTTTCTTATATAATGGTTTTGGTATTTTTCTAGTTGTCTAGCAATGCACTTGAAAGGAAGAAATAATCAAGAAGTTTATCAAATGATGAATTTAGGAATTATAACTCTATTTACTTTCAGAAGGAATAGGTTATACACATGTAAGTCAAAACTGTTACTGTAAGTGGCTAAAGAATCAAGAAACCATATAAGAAAACAGGAAAGACTCCCTAAAACTCCCTTTCCATTTATTACTTGCATTTTTCTGGCTTCAGCTCTGTTTGACAGAAACAATTCTTGGTGAAGATGATACTTGAATACGGGATCAACACCATCACAGTTCTATAATACAACGCCATAGCATCATTCTTCCAAACAACTATTCAAGATGCCTCTTCACAAAATATCTGTTCTTAGAAGTATTGTTTTTATTTTAAATTTATTATAACATCAATGTGTTAGAGACAACCCAACCTGGACGCAGTTGGACTGAAACTTTTCCTGGTGTCACTTGTGTATTTGTTTCATGGTCACTAGGTATTGTGACATGAACCGTGGGGTTTTCAACCAAATCTGATTGGCAGCCTCTTTTCATTAAGTTGAAAACAGTGTCACAGCGTCCCTTCTGTGTTGTGCCAGCCATGAAATCCTGTTTAATAAGAAACAAAAAGTACAAAAAAGTGAGCTGAAAAAAGCCCTGTACTACCTTCAAAGGATGAAGAATACCAAAATAATAGTCTTTGAAACAATAAAATATGCTACTATAATTGCATAAATTATAGAACAAGTTCATGAAGCCATATGTTTTTAATAATGGCAATGATGCAATCTTGAATTAGAACTTAAACCTAATTTCCACATTTACCCCTCTCTACACAGAAAAAAAATTAACGAGAAATAGGATCTTGCACAGTCAGAACAAGCCGACTTTGGAGAAAAAGGAAATTACACAGTTATGGCACAAAAAAAAAGTTCTGTGCCATGCTATGAGCTTGTTTTAGCAAGAAAGTGTCATTCCCTCAATATCAAAATAGTTTAGTTTTCAGGAGAATCCACTGGTAATGTTACTCAGGCTGACATTTAGTAGGAACACCAGGAGACAGCTCTAGATTTAGCCAACCTGAATTTGTCTATCCCACTACACAAAATCCAAAGACCTGCTGAACTACATCATTTCAATTCCCAGAAAGCGGAAACCATGTATTATTACAGGAGTGGACAGTTTAAGATGCCACCTACACCAAAAAGCCTTTGTAGCACAGAAAAGTGCTACACAGAATCACAGAAGAGTGATTAATAGAAGGATGATGTCAGAATCAGCCTATCCTTTGCTGCATTGAAAGAGAAAAGTTGTCAAAAATTGTGCCAAAATGATCCAACACAAAATTCCTTCTTGACCACTAATCTGATGATTAATATAATTCTGAACATGCAGGGAAAAAAAANTGAAAGAGAAAAGTTGTCAAAAATTGTGCCAAAATGATCCAACACAAAATTCCTTCTTGACCACTAATCTGATGATTAATATAATTCTGAACATGCAGGGGGAAAAAAAAAAAAGAAAAAAAAAGAAAAAGACAAGATCTTTTGTAGTCTGAGTCAAAGCTGGAGACCAACCAACCAAAGGACAATCTTTCAGATCTTTCAGATGCAAATAGGGAAAAGAAGCAACCTAAAATACAGTCAACTGTGTATTAGATAATAAATAGTCATCTAGACCCTGTAAAGACTAGAAAAAGCCCCTGAAGAATGAAACATGACAGTCTTGTATCTTGTTTTTCAAATTCAAGCTTATTTTTGTAGTCTACCTCTGATATATTTTTTCTATAACCTTATTAAAAACAACAGAGACTACTTTTTAAGTTTCTGCTATTTATATACTCCTTTTAGTGTATACTTTTCAAAAATCTAGATTTTTAAATGTGTAAAGAATTTAACTACTTTCGTTACCAGTAACAACTAATAGATTTGTAGTGTTTTCTGAGGTCTGCAGTGTGTGGGTATAAATTCAAAGCATCTCAATAGTTCCTCAGGGCTGATTATCTTATAAAAAATATTGTTCTCATGAAGCAGGCAGGCTCATCTGCACAGCAATATTTCCATTGGCAATAATATGGGTTTTGCCGTTCCATAACCATGGATGGTGTGGAAGTGAACCAGCGATTTAAGAGGGTTTGACAAAGCCCTGGTGTCCATGAACAGCTCTCAGGACTGACTTGAGAAGTGAAGCAAGACAAACAGAGCAGGAGGGAAACTGGCCAAGTCCATGTGCCTACTTAGAAGGGGACCTAATGCAGCTCCATAGCACTGGAAAGTTAGCAAAGGCTGTCCTGTGATAAATGCAGGGCCAGAATAATGAACCCCTCCACACTGTAATCCGTTGTGCCACCTGCACGTGCTAAGCTTCCTCTGGAAAAACAAGCCCTGCATGCCTCTACCCATCCTTGCATTACTTAGATTTGTACCTTTGGCAGACTAAGTTAATGATTCCACGACATAATATCTCAGATATTGCCAGTGCCTTACACTCCTTATCTCTGCCAGACACACCCCAGGAACTTACGTACCTTCTCTGCTAACCTGAAAACTACTACTGGTAATTTCCACGTGAGCTTAAAGAACATACAAGCTTGCAATTGTCAGTGATATTCTTAAAAAGCTTGCTCCTCTGAAGTGATCACTCAAAATCATGCTATCAACAGGGTTATTCTTCTGTCAAACAAAACCAAAAAATCCCATGTTCTTACAGTTTGCAAAGTAACAATAATTTCAGAATAATTCTTGCTACCTATGACCTATCTTCTGTGCCTAGTCTCAGAACTGAGAATTTCAAGTGTCAAAATGAGAAAAGCATCATTTTTTCCATTTGTGATAGGGTCATAATATAAGGTGAAGTTGAAGTCAACTCCACTGTTAATACAATCTTTTGCTAAATGCTAAATGCAGTAGGCATATATGTATAGATTTGTTTTCATATATGATGAGAACTTTATAATATGAAGTGCTGATAAGTAATTTTGCTTTTGAAGCCAAAAACTGTTAAACTCTCAAAGCTACTGTAAATCTGCCAAAACTGTCTACAAAGCAGATGGAATGCATTAAAAAGGTCTCAATTTATTTAAAATTACTGCAATTTTCCAAATAAAAGATTGCATTTTCTCCTTTGGAAACAAAATATATTTCACATGATTTCTCAGGTTCTATCTCTAGGGATCATTTAAAGATTTTCTTGCTATTTCTCACTATAATTTTCTCTGTTTAAAAGTCATTATCTTTATAAAGATCAGAAGCAGCTAAAATATAAAGTCAAATATAATTAAGCAAAATGCCATACCTCTTGAGCACACCATCCACACTCTGGACCCAAAGCAAGACACTTTGTGCATGTTACTGCATTTGAAGTGGCACATCTGTTTTCCGCTGCAATGAAATACAAACCCAAACATTCATGATTTATGATGATATGTGAAATTGTAAAATACCTAATTTTAAACCAAGATTTCAGAAATTACTTCTCCAGATTAAGAGTGATGGCAATCTATTAAAACAGAAGTAAATCAGAACAAAGGCACTGTGGCGAGAGAACACAATTTTCTTTCATTTACGGTCTAGAACTATATGCACAGATTAAATAAACTCCATTCATAATTCACAAGGTCAAACTTTTAAGATTCTGATTTAGAATAATTTTGAAGTTTATCTTTGGCATGTATCTTGCTGATTTACTGCCTAACAGAAAAAAAATTACTAGGTAGCTTATCGTTTCACAGACATTTTCCCCTTAAGTCATTTACACTTGACTGAATTATTCATTATTCACTCCTCATGAAACCCAAAGTATTTTCTCACCTTCTATAAATATTCCTCCTCTGCATATTCATTTTTGCAATGAATAGTTTCCCAGAAGAGGAAGATTTTCTTTTCCAGAAGCAAATAGAAATGTATCCAACACTACATGTGTCACAGATTGAAGACACATCCTTCTGTACCAACAACTGCAAAAATTGTGCCTACTTACATGTTTACCAGCAAAGTTCTTTATATCCTTTCCACATCTTTGTTTTATAGATCATTGCTTATGTTACTACTCTTTCCTATGAAACTTTGGCAGTTGGTACTGAGAAGAAGAGTCTTTTCAAGGGACTTGGTCAGCTCAGCTTCAATGCCAGCATCAGTGTATCCTTTCAGCATGTTGAGCACAAGTCTCTTGCACACCAGTGCACCTCTAAACAAGACAGAAGTCACCTGCTAAGAGTTATATGGAGGGCACAAAATGCACAGTTTGGTAGCAGTGTTGTTTAACAACACCTCTTTGTAGCATGTTCAGCATGCCATATTAGAAAATAAACAGGGAACAAAAAAAATTTAATTTCTGCATACAACACAATTGGTCCATTGTGATAGCATGCATCATCATATCTGAACAGTTTGATGACAGGTTTGGTTTTCATCCAAAGTTTTGGCTACATGCACTGACTCTCAGATTATTTCTTTCCAACCTGCAATAATAATGCAAACCATCTCTCTTTTTAGGTAACAAAACAAACTTCTCACAGTGAACAGCTGTATTAGGAAAATATGTACAAAAAAACCTTTTTTAATATTTATTTTGCTGATTTCAGCTATGGATTCTAAGATGAGATCCTGTATCATATAAACAACTACTTTTCAACAGGTCACTTAGAATGATGGCTGATGCAAGGCACTAATAACAGTTTGCACATTGTTAGTATCAACAACACATATACCATTATCGGTATTAACAAGCCTAGTGCAGCACATTTGCAGCATTATACTGATAATGTGTAGGTTAGTGGCAATTTAAATAATTTCAAAGGTCAGATGTATACTTCTATTTCATATCAACTGCTGCTGACAAGTTTTGCCATGAAAGCAATGTGAGATAAAAAAGCATACATGAAAAGGAGAGTTCCAGGTATGATATAAACAGTAAGTTGAAAAGCAGCCCAGGAAGTTGCTGGAATGCAGGGAAAACTGATTAAAGGGTGGGAGAAGTTGGTAGGAATAAATAAAGGAGGAGTTGCAAAGGAGAGAGAAAAGAACAAGACAAAATCTGAAAGGTTTCTGTTTAGTCTTTTTTTGTTATAAAAACAAACAGCAAATTTACTTGGATGTGAAATGAGGGCAAGCTCACTCAGCACTGACACAATAAAACTGTTTTTTCATTTATAAGAAGATAGCAACTGCACTTCATGTTCTGGAGTCTGAAGGAGCAGACCTAGAGGCCATAGAAAATGTTAAGACATACTGCAGGAAAGGGAAAAAAGTACGAAGATTTTGGGTAGGTACTGACATGCAGAGGGTTGTAGACCTTGCCATAGATCCCTTTCTAGACAGTATTCATAAAGTGCAAAGAATGAATGAAAAGTTGTTGAAGGAGTAAAAATAAAAGGAATGTAATTGTTCTTGGCACACAAACACCCCTCCCATCTTCAACTGGATATCAAAGAGAGCAGAGATGAAAGGCATTACAAGAAAAAGAGTGATAGATTCAGTAAAAGTGTCCAAGGACGAGGAAAAGTATAAGTTGCTGCTCTGCGGCATAATAGTGGTTTTAAGACCAGCATGGAGCAAAATAGGGAGAAAATTACATGAACTTTGAAGTTACCCGTTCAAGTTAATATTCATTCTAAGAGACAGAACTGTTCTGATAAGAATAAATAGCTGACGTGAAAAAAGGAGAAACCTGTGTTTCTAGCTATTCAGATAAGGAATAAGGAAGATTAACTCCTTGTCATTGCAATCAACAAACCAAATAAGCCAAATGATAAGTATGGCCTAATTAATTTCCTGCCATAATATCTGAGACTCCTTTCTTAAGACATATAATCCTATCTGAAAAACACATACTTTAATTTAAATGCCATTGACCACATAACAAAATATTAACACCTTTTTTAATATGCAAAAATTGCTAAAAAACCAACAATATGTCTCTATGTGCCATTTTCCAGAGCCATTGGAAAACTGACTGAAAAATAACTGTCCTAATTATTTTTCTGTATGGTTAGTTTATTGAATCTATTGAAACTTGATTTAGTTTATTAATACAGCCTGTCTAGTAAAATATAGGGGAGGGTCTGTGTGCCTTTGCAGACTGCTAAGGCAGAAAAATATATCTTAAAATCCAGTTTCAGTGTGATCAGGAGAGATAAAACACTTTAACAAATGAGATATACAGTACTGCTGGATGGAAATCTCTTTGCTGATAACTCTCCAGTCTCATGAGCTCCATTTTCACAACATGAAGTCACAGGTTGGCAATAGACAGGCTTGGTGCCATTGGAGCAAAAGGTTGAATTTTTTTCGTTTTTATAAAGAGAAACTAGAAAAAGTTGAATTAATTTCTTTATTTATTATTCTGTCTACCTCACTACTCTGGTTCCCAAGCACATGGTCCATTACAACAATAACATTTATGGACATGCTTTCATTCATCAAATATTTATTATTTAGTTGTAAGCCTACTCTAAAACCATAACTGTTTAAGTGTAAATTTTTCAGTTGCTTTAAAAAAATCATGGTAAAGCAAGAAATATTTTTTTATGAGTCAACTTAAAAAAGAACTGAGATTTTTCCTGCCACTTCACCAAAAAACAGAGTCCAGACAAGACTGAGTTACTGTTCAGCCAAAGCTAAGGGCTAGTTTCTACTGGCTACATTTGAACTGATGTATGCCAAAAGGTATTTTCAACAAGGGCCAAATTCTGCGCTGGGAATTGCACAGGCATATGCATATAATAAAAAGTGCATCAGGTTAAACTACACTTTTCCAGCCTACTCCATAAAATTACAACCATGATCCAACAACTGCAGCTATTTACAGTGATCACAGGTGTGGCAAGCCCAAACTCTCTAGAACAAGAGGGATCAAGGCAAGACAAACATAATATATGTTATAATTATATCCTGCCTCCTAATTATGAAAGTAACCTGATCACAATCAGGTATTTATCTAAGAGATGAAATTGCAATAAAGCACTCTGGCATCTCAGAGGGGATGTTAAACAAGTTTTCAAACAGACAGCACTTTGTTCAAGTACAGCCAAGAATTCGGATTTGTATCAGCTTCACAGTTGGTACATGCTTCTGCTGGTTTTGGAGGGTGTACTACTTGCTTGTTTAAAAGAGAAAGCCAAAATATAGCTTGCAGCTTGTACTCCCTGATCATGGCCACCAACTGGTGAACACTCCTAAAGGCAAGAAGATAGGAAATTATCCAGCTTCTACTGTGCATCTTCAGTTGTGCATCTAATCTTGTTGTAGGGCACCAATCAGCCAGGCTATCCTTCTGCACAGATAATGAATGAGGCCTTCATATATAGCCTAATTTATGAGGAAAGCTGTAGCTTTTATGCAGTATACTGCAGTACCTTTACCTTTCTACCTTCAGAGCAGAGCAACATGACCCTGCAGAGGGGACAGACAGCGACTGTCCCACCCAACACATGGGTTCCCGATTCACTTCGGCTGAGCGTGCAGGTATAATAAAAAGCATTACAAAAATGCTACAGAGGAGGGATTACTTTTCCATGATTATTGTGTCAGATTGTTACTTGCTCAGGTTACAGGAAAGAAACGAGTGTCTGTGCTTTAACTGCCAATCCTAAAACCCAGTCCTGGAATTAGGGATTTTTCCCCTCTTTTTTTTTTTTTTCAAACAAGAAATAATTCTCTCTGCCTTTTGTGCCATGCTTTAAAAACACACTATGTCATCACCAGATTTTCCAAGACGATTACAAGTTATGCCTCAAAATCAGCTTTAAGAGGTACTCAACCTCGCCCAGGAAAAGAGATTTCAAATTGAACACTGCACACTTTTTATGCTTTATAATAAAATCCTAAGATTGCTTGAGAAGAATACCAAACAACTTTTCTTTCCTCTCCATTTTTTTCTATTACATATGGGATTTGTTAATTTGTTTCACTTCTCCATTAATGGTTGGGTACTTTAGTTTCACTATTCAGACAGAAAGAAGCTAAGCTGGCACACTGATTTTAAAATGTTTTTTTAGCAACAGAAGAAGCAGTAAACTAAAACTCTGCATGGCAGAAACACGTTCTTCTAAGAAAATAAAGATGTGTGAGAGAAAGGTGCAAAGCACTGTTAAATTCTGAGCTCTCAAAAAACACTTCTGTAAACCTGGCAAGTGAGTAAAAACACCTTTCCAAACAAACAAACAAGTTAAATACCCCCCTACCCCCCAACTAAACTAATCAACTGTTACAATGTACCTAAAAAGAGAAATGGAACTCGAAGAAATAAACCATAATGTGGTTACAGAGCTGGTAAGAGGCAGAGGTGAGAATTGAATAAGAAGTCTTTGCATACCTAAATCAATGCAGTGAAAAGAATCACTAGTGAACAAGTCCTGGTAACTGATAGGGACTTTCCATTCCTAACTCTGCCAATACCCCTGAGAGTTCTGGGATTCCCGAATTAGTCTGCATTACTGTATGAACATAGTACCTTTTAAACACGAGGGTCATTAGTGACAGCTACTCAGGTGATTTAAAAAGTCATTAAAATGCAAAGCAAAGCAGCAGTCTGCCCTTCGTGAGTTTGTCCCTTTGCAAAGCATGCAGGACAAAACGCCAAGATCTTCCTTTTTTGTACATTGTGTAAGGTCTGAGTGATGCCGCTGGACAGAGCTGACGCTGGATTTCAGCTGAACAATGCAGACAAAAGGGGAGGACACCTCTGTCAACACAGCATTAGGGAAGCCCTGGCAGAAAACAACAGTCACAGCTGATGCTGGAGGATAAGAATTGCATCATAAGTCTGCTCTGTAATGGCACGTAGACAAGGAGTTCCCAAGAAGTGCAATCATTGAATATCATTCTCTAATTACTTCTGTAATAAGAGAATTATATTCATACTAGGCTTTGAGCCAATTATATAAGGCTCAATAAGAGGAAGTGGTAGGTTCAGCATTTCAGTCAGAGCAACCCCATGTGGCACTACAGGCTGGGGGGAAAAGGGGCTGGAAACCTGCTAGTGGAAAAGACATTGAGGTTCTGGAGCATGTCCAGAGAAAGGCAATGGAGCTGGGGAAGGGTCTGGCACAAGTCTTATGAGGAGCAGCTGAGGGAGCTGGGGTTGTTTACTCTAGAGAAAAGGAGGCTCGGGGGGCCTTATTACGCTCTACAATTAACTGAAAAGGACATAACAGCAAGACGGGGGGTGACCTCTTCTCTCAGATAACAAGCAATAAGACAAAAAGAAATGACCTCAGGTTGTGCCAGGGAAAGTTTAGATTGGATATCAGCGAAAATATCTGCACTGAAAGTGCTATTAAGCCTTGGAAGAGGCTGCCCAGGGAAGTGGTAAGAGTCACCATTCCCTGGAGGTATTTAAAAGATATGTAGATGTGATGCTTAGGAACATGTTTTAGTGGTGGGCTTGTGCTGGGTTAACAGTTGGACTAGAGAATCTTAAGGGACTTTTCCATCCTAAATGAAGATATGATACAAGGAGATACTCCTGACATTCTCTGAGCCTACAGGTGTCTTTCTTATCCTCATCTCTCTGAAAAGTTCCAGCACTTACATGAAGGTTGCAGATCATTCAAGATGAAAACCTGAGTAACATAAGCTTCAGACAAATGTGTAGCAACCCAAATTTTTCAAGTATATATCAATTGTGAAGATCTTTTCTTTTTACAGAAAGATGTATATAACAGCATTTTAGAAAAGGTAATACCCATAATAGCTACTGGTATCGCAGTTAGGACTCAAAAACACAATGTTCAAACCACAGCCTCAGACATGGCCTTGACTATGAGAGACAGAGCTATTGACTACTCCGGTCTGACTTTGTTTCCAAGCCACAACACAGAATGAAAACAGGCAATGCAACCTTGAAATTTTTCACAACACAATTTTTGTTTCTTGGCCAACTTCACTTGTAGCCTCTCCTTTCTATGAAACTTCCTGCTTTTCTGGGAGATAGTTACATTTTGTTGATGCAATCCATGGCTGCAAACAATGAGTCAAAGACTGCTCGGCTTCAGAAACTAACCTATCCTGTATCTTACAAATAAAAACATATAGGGAAATTTACTAGGATTATATCATTAGAAGAGACTCATTTCCCACAGTCATAAAAGCTAATGCTTCTATGGCACAGGTTTGAAGGTCCTATTTGCACAGCTTTACACCAATAAAAATGCAAAGTATATGGAACCAGAGAGGTTAAAATATTTCATTAAGTCCCTTCATTTCAAGAAACTTCAAGATGTGTGGAGTTGTGTTAATTCTGTGTCCTAGGATGGAACATGGGCTCCAGTCATCTACAGCTGCTAGAAGCTCCCTTGGAGTTGACCAGATTGAATAGCCATGCTGCTCGAGCAAAGCCTGGAATGGCTACTGCCAGATATCACTGCTAATTTAATTTCTTGCATATTAGTAAGCACTGCTAGCAAGTAACCCATCAAGAGCCCTGAATGGTTGGTATGTTCCTGTGTATTCTACAGTCTTACCTAATTAGGAGGTTATGATGGTTATAAAGTTAGATAAAAATAACTATTTTCTGCCTGCTTAAGAAGTTCAACCTTGAACAGAAGACAAGCCCAAGCTTTATCTCCCACGTATGTTCTATAGGTCTACCTTGTCAAACCAGGATTTCAACCCTCCAGTTGTTTCTCTAATGTACCTTTTAATTGCATATCTAATCATCACCAAATTGTTGCTTTCTTCTCCATAGGAACATGACCTCATCCTGGCACTGTGTCTTCATTCACATACCCAGCAGCAGTTCAGAGGATTGGCAACTGCTAAGAATAGCTCAGAGCTATTTCTTCCCACACAGTGTCACCAAAGACCACCTGATAGGTTCTTAGTCCATAGCAATGCAAACAGCTTACTTCACTCTCTTTTATCTGCATACATGGTGGTTTGGAACAAACCTGCTCTGCATTTTAGACCAAAATTCCCAAAGCTGACAACCTAGGGGAACAAGTCCCTCAGTTCTGAACACAAAATGGTAAACTGAATTGTGGCTTTACAGAAGACTTTCCTGAAACAAAGCAAAATCCCCAAACCAAAAGCTGTGCATGTGTGGATTAGGGAGACAGATCAGAGCTGAAACAAAACATTGAATGCATAATACAGAGTTTACACTCGCAATGAGAAAACCTCAAGAATATTAAATAAAAGCTAAGACTGGTATCAGAGAGAATAACCACCACTCCCTAAGGACTTGCATGTAGTCCACAAAATTGGAAGGTGCATTTATTCAAGAGGGCTATTTTAAAAAATGTTACTGTTTTCTAGAATACCAAGTCTTTGGTATTTGTTATTTCAGTAATTTGCTTTTCCATAGAATTTTCAAACTCCAAAGATGGTTATTGGTTATTGTTATGAGATAAATTAGTAAAAAATTTTCTGGGATTTTTTCATAATTAAAAACCTCAAAACCCAACCCACCTGTCTAGGAATAGACACTGGCCAACCTCTATTTTAGGTTTAGCCTGTTAAATTTGTATAATTTGGGGACAAAGGTTGCACAAAATATGACTGTGGGCTATAAAATATGTGGACTCACATACTAACTATAACTGAACTACAGGTGCACACAGACTGTTTGAATGCAAGCTTCTGCTTCTGCTCCTTCAAGGAAGTATTCACATATGTGTATGGTCTGCAGATGCAGCTTAAATGTTCTCTAAAGGACAGACTTCAAACATGCAAATTCTAGGTTTTAAACAGGTAGTGGTTTATTTAATGTCCTGAAGTATAACCACAACATTTTTAACAGCAAAATGCACTCCAACAATTTTGCTTAGATTGGAAGAGCCTGCTTGCTGACGTCATTAGCTATATTTAGTTATTTTGTGCCATTTGTGCCAGGGTGTAAGTTGTTACAAGTTTTCCTATTTCCTGGTAGTCTTGTTTGAACAAAAAGATGGGAACTTGGTTGTTTCCAGGAAGAAGCTCCCATCTGAGAGAAGCAAGTTGTCCTTAGCACTAACCCACAGCACTTAGTACTAACCCTTTCCACCCTGCAGAGCTAAGATGGAAATAAGTTGTACTCTCAAGTATAGAACAAACAGAATTCACTTAGCCTAATTCCCTTGAACATCAAGAAGGAACAGAATTTATTTTGGAAAGGGCAGCTACTGGTTTAATCACATTTGGACTACTTTTGTGATGCCACCATACATCATGCAGCAGTGTTCATAACACTGCTACAACTGCAAAACACCAAAAATATTAAAGTCTTCAATAGCTGAACCCAACTAACTACTGCTGCTAAAAACTTAACTCCCAAATCAGTGGGCAGAGAAGAGACTGAAGTAAAATAAAAATCAAACATCCAGGAATATCATTCTACCTGCCTGAAGCTACAGAAATTTCCTCCTCCAATAATCATAGTTAAAATATTTGTCTCAGTATCTTTCTATGACCATAAATACTTCAGACTCACTATTATTGTCACCATGGGTAAATACCAAGAAGTCACCACAGGCATATGACAATGAAGTCATGGGAAGCAGAGAAACATATGAAGAAAAAAGTCAATTATGAGCTTTGCAAAGTTTTCAATTTAGGCCAATTTAGCCTCAGCTAGAAGTTGCTTTTTTGGCAGCTTTCTAATGCTGTAAATTCCAATCATCCTGAAACACATTTTACTCAAGGGGTTATTCTTGTTCTGCCACCAGAACATAGGGAATCCTGAATGGCTGGCAAGAAGCTTACTTTTCTTCTTGGAGAAAGGTTCCATTACAGTGTACAGTGAACTAATTCATTAGAGCCCCACTTCCTTCCCAAAAGTTAAACTAAATAGCCCAAGTCTATTTATGTAAACTGCCAAAAAAAAAAAAAAAAGAAGTTCAAGTACTTAGAAAGGAATAACAGACCATATCCTACTCTGTCCATCAAAAATTATGTTTGCTTAAGCAGATGAGAAAGAATTATTACATCTTTCCACTGGTTAGACAGAAATCAGCAATTAGTAGTGGAGATACAGGAACTTTGAAAACAAGACTTCACTGAAAAGGAGGATGCAAGTAGAATGAGAAGCATTAAGGCCCTAAGAATTTTATTAAAACAAACAAAAAAACCCTACAAAAAGTTTATTAAGTAAATGGAACTGATTTTCTTGTCTAGTTTTCAGTAAATTCATTATGAGAAGTCAAATTTATACCAAGATGTCTGGATTACCAGTTACAGTAAAAGCACTAAATAGTACACATATATAAGTTCTGAAAATATAACATATGACTTCAGTGCCATTAATATATTTTAAGATCATGGAGCAAACTTTAGAGGTCAGAACACCAAGCTTTTCCACTTGTCCTTCTTACCCTGACAGAACTCATTAAATCCCAATCACTGGCTAAGATACACCAATCCTGATCCAAACAGGTACAGTTTTTCTATATTCTAGTTTTTAAAACATAGATTGCTAAAAAAAAAAAACAAAAAAAACCATGTAGTTAATGTAGATTTAATATGTACATTAAGGTTAATGTTTCTTACATCAGATCCAGTCATAGAATCAGAGTAATTTAGGTTGGAAAGGACTGCTAAGACCACGTACACCAGCACTTAATACTGCCAAGTCCACCACTAATCCCCTACGTTGATATATATTTACATAAAAAAACTTGAGTTTATGTGCACCTGTCTCAGGTTTCTGTTCTTCAAATTTTTGTCCTGAATGATTCCACCTTCATATAAGTGCCAGAACTTCTCAGAGATGAGGATAAGGAAGGCTCAGGAGTACCCCCTTGAATCACAGAATCATTTAGGCTGGAAAAGATCCTTTAAATCCTCTAGTCCAGCTGTTAACCAGCACAGGCCCACCACTAAAACATGTTCCTAAGCATCACATCTATTAAATCTTTTAAATCTAAAATGTCTTTTAAATCTCTCCAGAGATGGTGACTCCTTCATTTCCCCAGGCAGCCTGTTCCAAGGCTTAACAGCACTTTCAGTGAATAAATTTTTCTTGATATCCAATCTAAACCTTCCCTGGCACAACTTGAGGCTACTTCCACTCACCCTACAACTTGTTACTTGGGAGAACGTACCCACAAATGTGAGATCCCTAGTTTCTAAGTAAGAACTTACAAAAATAATGATTACTCTGACTTTCTGAAAAAGTCTTGATAAATATCAGCAGCCTATGTCAACTCACAAAATTTGTAAATAAAATATCTTCAATTTTTCTTCTCCTACCGTAATTAGTAATTAGTTCTAATTGTCCCAAACTCAAGACCTAATATAGACAAATCATCACAAATTCTTCACAGGGATTTGAAGAATATTACCAGCATTTATGTGCTCTATAAAGTATATAGGAGGTTATAATCTGACATTTTAATGTGCTCTTGTGGAATGGAGGTCATTTAATGAAGATTTTCTTTAGCTTCCATGAAGTTCACATTCTGATGTCTTTCTGATGGTCTGGGGAAGTAAATTAAACTTAGATTGTACTTTAATGGAAAATCAAATTTATTCACTTAGGCCTCTTGACTAATGAGGTGTAATTTTTTGCTCTCACAGTTGTTGCAGTTCCAGTCCTTGAAAGTTTAAAGGCCTGAAAAGAAGCAACTGCCTCTTCAAACTCTACAGAGTATTTCTGCTGCATGCAATCTTCAGACTGCCTTGAAAACTTTTCTCAGCAATAGCATATCCAAAATGACAGAGCCAACCTTCCCAGAGCATCAAGAGTATGGTTATTGCTCCTCTAGTTCCTCAACTGTCCCTCTCCTCTCTTTTCCCAGTCTCATCTCAAACATCCGTAGCATGAAAACATTGTAAATACTATACATGCAACTATAAGTTTCATTCAACTAGTAAACAACCATAAAAGAAAAAAAAAAAACAAACTTAGAGTCATGAAATTGCAACAGATTATGAGAGGTGTGCAATTTTCAAAGCAAGTGTATGCATGTTATTGGTAAAATATGCTCCTTGAGCAATGGGCACATAAACTAACCTCTCCCTCGCTGGCTGTTCCTCAGAACTGCAACTTACAGCCCTCTCAAACACGCAGGCTGTTCTTCCCAAAGGTTGGTTCCCAAAGGCTCCCAAAAGGTTGGCTTTCCCAAAGATGGTCCATTGCCCCTAGGGAGCAGATCACCCACGCAGACTTGGGAAATGAAAAATGGGTTTTCTCTTCTTCTTGAATTGTTTTAAGCCTTAGGAAAAGCCAAACTGGCTCAGTGCTGGGTATTCCATACAACTCAGCTTCTTCCACTGAGTCTCTGAAGAAAATGGGCCACAAGGATACACAACAGACTTAACAGACAAACACCAATTAAAGCTATCATGAGGTATCTTTTATTTCAGAATTTTTGTGTGCTTGTGTGTGTCGTGGGACATTTCCTGATCACCTCTCTTCAAAAATTTCCATGGGTGGTTTGAATAGCTTCTCTTATTCCTTTGAGAAGCAACACAGTAATGGTATATAAAACTTTCTTACTAGAGGGAACACATGGAAACTGGATGTGACAAGACTGGTGAAGCACCAAAGGCCTTGATGAGAGGAAGTTAATGAATCAAAAGTCATGCTATTGGCATAAATCAATTAACAACAGACCCCTTCATGATCACATATGCCCCACTTTCCCCAGTGGTCTTTCCAAATGACACTGTCAAGACTGAAAATACAAACTTTTAAAGTTGGTCTTTAAAGAGACCTGTCAATCACAACTATCTATGAGAATTGCTGAGTGACTGTTCTCCAGCTTTTAAATCTGAGATAAAGATTTTCATTCCATCCCATCCTTGTTTGCACATCACAAGTACACTCTGTTTACTTCAGCTTCAAAGAGGAATAACTCCCTAGGTATTTTGGAAAGCACCAAATACATTAGTTTTCAGATTTTAATATTAATTACAACTGGTTTTGGGACACTGCTGAGATTTGAACAAATGTCCTCTCTTAACCCTGCCCAATCAGTCATTCTTTAGTACTTAAGCCCCACATAACCCATGGGCTTATACAGCAGATAAAAAAAATAAAGAGTTTCAGCAGTTGGTTTCTGAACAAGGCAAGGGAACTGTCTTCACTGGAGTGAGCACTTACTCAACTGGCTAGCACAATGCATACACATGCTCTTGCTGTAGAATCCAGCTTTTATTCAGTTCACTGGTTTACATCTTTAGGAGTTTGTCAGGTTTTAATGTTCAAACATAAATGTAGAGATCTGTAGAAATCCCTACAGAACTAGCTTGATTCTTATGTCAGGTATTTGTTATAGTTGGCTTACTGAACTGCAGATTTCCTTTTGGTGAGACTTATTGAACAAGGGACTCTTTGTAGAAGGCAGCAACACTACTCTTTTTATCTGAGCTTACAGAACCTGTAATTTGGGAATTGCAAATTTACAGCATTGTGAGATTTCCTTTTATGCTCCTTGTAACTTCAAACTCTGTGCCAAAATTCTACCTTTACTCATCCCCAAGCAGTGACACATCTCAAACTGCAGTTTGCAGAACAAATACCTCAGGTAGTATCAAGCTCTCCATTTTTCAATTAGAAGAGCCACAAATGCTCCAACAAGAATGAAATAAATTTGAGTTCCATGTACATTTTGTATTATTTCCAGTCTCTTTTAGAACTGGAGATTCAGTGCAACAGATATGCTGGTTCTGCCAACTCTTCACATAAATAAACTGGACTTGCTGATGGCACAGGAACAGCATGATGCTTTTCTCCATGCCCAACACCGTCAAAGCAGAAGCAAAGAGGGGTGGCTGCTTGAACAAAGCCTTGCTGCCAAATATCTGTACACGGAGCTGCTGCCCAATCTCTTTCAAAGCAGCCTGCAGACATTCAAAGAATCCAGGTGGTGCTGCACTGGCTATCACAACCAAATGTAAAAATCACAAACAACATTAATAATAACAAAAAAATTTCACATGTTCATTCACAGAAAAAACGAAACAGAACACACTTCTTGTTTCAACAGTGGCTGTAGCCTGTAAAGTGATTATGTATGAAGGAAAGAATTCAGTGTGCCTTTCAGCTTTCAGGAATTAGCAGAGATTTCAAATGAAAAGGAAAAAACAAGGTCTATGTGAGTTACAGTCTGCCCAATCTGAGAGCAGTTGTCACAATAAACACATAACCCATGACGCATCGCCCATATATATTTTCACTATGAAGCAAAACAAAGACAGCAAGCATCCTTTGGCACAAAAGCCCCATGCACAACCTCCCCCCTGTGGCATTCTGTTCTGATGCATTATTTGCACTAGCGTCTACCCAGGAACTACACTCATGAGCAAGCACAACGCTGTATTCAAGCACAGAACCATCCTCTTCATAAAGTTTCAATTAGCCTTTCAACTCAATTGCACTGCATAAAAAAGAATCTGCATACTACACACAAGATGTCATGTTTCAGAAGAAATTTAATAATATGTTTTAATTTTCCTATTGACATTTAGTTTGGTTCTGAATTCAAAATATGAAGCCAAAAAAGCAAAATAAATTATCCTATGAAAGTTAAAAAATTATTCCATTGTTTTTAATAGCACTGGGCAAATCCTACTGAATTAGGCATCAATTTGTCACATATGCAATAAAGAATTTAAGACAAATACATTGTTCCCATTGTAAATCTTAGTTTTAGAGGTTACATGTTAACATTTTAAATCAGCTCCAGGCTTAAGCTGGGAAATGCCAATTATTCCACAAGCAGAAAAAAAATACAGAAAGATGACTGACAACCAGATCTGCTTTTATGACCACTGATAGCTAAATAAGATCCTTTATGAAATACTCGACTAATCTGGTTGCTCTGTCAACTGCTCCACTATCTAAGGTATATTTGCACAAACTCCTCTCAGCCTGCACACATTAAAAATTATGGCTTTGGGAAGCAATACCACAACACGAGGGGTTACCCACATTTACCAGAGCCTTTTTCACCCGAGGACCGTAGCTCCCGGGGCACTGTCAACATGCACGTTATCCCAAGGTAAACAGAAGACAATCTTCACGTAGCTCTATCTCTATTTAACCCTGCCACTGCATGCCATATAAACGACGTAAAACAGAGCGTTACCATCCCCAAGAACTGTCCATCCCTAGCTTGGGTCTCCCGGGCGGGTCCGTATGCCGCTTCACGGAGTGTTGCGGAGGGTGCACTTCAGGACCCGCAGCACCCTGGAGTGCCATACTCCCGCCGGCTCCCCGGGAGCTACCACGGTTCCCCAAAGGCGGGACGCCCCCGGCGGGGACAGATAAATCACGAACTGTCCCCGGCGGTATGAGGTTTGGGCACGGGCCGGCCGCTCCAGCCCGGCTCTCCCTGCAGGTACCGTTCCCCCGCCAG
>VXBB01003043.1:198298-225756 GCA_013399915.1 Illadopsis cleaveri | reverse complement strand
CAGCGGGGCAGGTTCCGCGGGCGGGAGTGCGGGGGCGGGCCCGGCGGTGAAGTCACTGCGCCCGCCCGCGCCTTTGTTCGCCAGCGGCTTCGGTCGCGGCCCCTGAGCTCGGTACAGCCGCTGCCCCCGGGCGGGGAAGCGGGCGAAGGCCGCGGGCACAGCGCCGCGCCGCCAGCCTCCGCTGCACCTCGCCCGCCTCTCTGGTCCTGGGGCGGCTGCCCCGCGCTCCCCCCCCGCCGCGGGGGGCNNNNGCTCCGCCCCGCCGGCGGGGCGGCCCTCGCTCCATATGATCCCGCCGCCGTTTGCTGGTGCGACCCTCGCCGCCATCACCAGCTCCGCTCCCCACGGCGCTGCCCCAGGCCCCAGCAACGCCGCCGTTATCGCCGGGGCGTCCCGCTGGCAGCAGCGCGCCGGCCCCTGGTGCGGCCCGGCAAAACGCCTCCAGTCACTTCATATCACCTAAAACCACCTCCCTTGCTTTACCGCCCTCCTCGAATGATTTCTGCCCGGAGTTTCCACCCCTCCGGGCGCAGTGGGAGTAACGCAAAGGTTAACCGTGCCCGGAAAGTACCGCGCCGTGCGGGCCAGGAAAGCCCCGCCGGGCCAAGGTGCGACCTCCGGCCGCCGCCCCGGCCCGGCCCGGCTCCGCTCCCCGGCGGAGCTCCCGGCAGTTCATGTCTCTGTGCTCCTCTGGAGGGCTCCGCTCCCCAAGGAGGCTGTGGGTGGAGGCGTTTCCCGGCAGGTAAAACTCATCTGGGCACTTCACCCTGTCACACGCTGGTGGCGGCCGGGCACCTGCCCGGCTGCGTTACGGGCTAGGTATGCCGACCTCGGGTCTCTGATGGCCAGCCCTATGACATCCTTCATTTCTGATACCGGCAGGAGATAACAGTGCACGTAGGATCCCAAAAGGATCTCTATGCCTCATCCGAGTCTGCCTATGCAGGGTACTACGTTAATAAATCCTGCAAATGCTACTAGTGTAAATAATGGGCTGTTTCACTGTCTTTACGAATGAAGGGCTGTGGAAGCCTTTTCAGATCCTGTGCTAAGCTTTTAGGAACTATGGATGGTTTAACATCTGAATGTCAGAGGTCAGAAACTAAACACGGTAGGTTTCTTCAACAGTGCTGAGGAAGAGCTGGCAATGAAGCAATCCCGTGGTCCCACTCTTGGGAGTTTTTAAATGATGTATCATCTTTTTTTGCTTCATTTTGGAAAAATCCCCCATCTCAGACATCTGACTATCATTCCTTGAGTGGTCACAGCCCAAATGGGGATATGGGATGTGAGAAAGCCATATACAATGACATTCAGAAAGAAGCGTAGCATCTGCAGGACTTCAAATATTGTGGCATGCTTAATGTAAAAGCTCTATGATTTCAGAGATCACAGTCCCAAACACTGTAGGTGGAGAGCTACATGTCCCTTGAGAACTCAGCTGGGAGCTATTTGAAATAAGATACACTGGTGACGGGTGAACTAAACTCAGTTTACTGCTCTTGGGTACTGTAATGTCTAATTTGTAGATCATGGTGTTGCAAATTTATGGTGATTCAGATGTATCTGGAAAAAAAAAGAGTCAGATGATACATGAAGAAATTCAAGGAAATATCTTTAAACAAAATGCCAGCAGAAGCAAAAGTGACTGAAACTGGAATCTCCCTATTTTGGATTTTTCACCTGCATAGTCTAAGTGATACTGATGGGATAGAGTAAATATCTCATACAGATATATTGTGTATGAAACTATTTATTAGAAGGAATGTAAATTATCAAATGCAGCATAAAAAAGATAGCTATGTCCTCAACAGCATGAATTATCTTCTGATTTTCTAATCAAAGGTTGTTCACCATACAAATAGGAATCAGTCATTATATGCACTACTCCTGATGAAAACATCATGCAAGGATTTGGTACTATGGGCAGAAAGACAATACGTAAAGTTTAATGTGGAAGAAAAAAATTGATGATTTTCATATAAAACCTGATAATAAGGTAACCAAAATGAAACCACTCTGGTCATTAACCTAAACCTTGAAAAAAGAATGAAAAGGATGTCATAATTGGGTGAGAACTATGCACCAGTCACCAGTAAAAAAGCAAGAACTGAAGATGCCAGTAGTTTAGGCCTCAATGTGTAGAGGCTGCTGTAAGAGTTTAAAGTGCAGTCTGCTGGTTTTACATAAAATGCCCTATTTCTTCATTCTTCCCATGATGGAATCCAAGGACTTAAAAACATTTACTTTGCATCTTTGAATATATTGTTATTAGGCAGTGTTTATCATGCAATAATATAATTAGTCAGGAGTTTTGAATAATAATTCTAGGCTTGAAAGTGGAGAAACTGACACATCTAAGGTCACATAAGAGAGTATGTAACTCTTAAACTCCTGTAACAAGCAATTTAACACCAGTGGAAATGGATTTAAAGTCTCAATCCATTGTCCTATCCACAGGGCTATGAATCTTTGAAGCAGTGTGTTTGTGGAATCTCTGTCCTTAGAGAGAGTTGAAACTCAGGTGAACATGTTCCCAAGCAGACTGAACTAATTGGACTTGTTTTGAACAGAGGGACGGTTGGGCCTCAGGGGGCTTTTTCCAACCTAAGTTTTTCTACAAATTTTTGTGGTGGGAAGTGTGTTATTATATTACATGTACCCCAAATTTCTTGAAGTATTATAACTGTGGCTTCTTTTCAGTATTTACATTTGCTTTATTGAAACAAAATGCGACTGTCTATCACCTTGTTGGTGAACAGTCTCTCTTTTCAGGAAACAGCTTTGAAAATATTGCATCTGCAATGAATGTTAACTAGAGCTGGTCAAAAACCCCAAAACTTTTCTTGCAAAAACCACGTTCCTTTTTTGGTTGAATGTTTCCAACCATCTTTAATGTGCCGTTTCATGGGGGAGAGTCCAAACCAGGACTGCAAAGGGAAGATTGATGGTGTTTTACAGTTTCTAATATCAAAACTTTTTAAAAATAAAAAGTGTTCATTATCTGATCTTGTGATTTCTTACATTATCATGGAATCTTAGACACAATTAAAATCCCCATAAAAAGTGTTTTAGTATTGTTAAATTGATTTTACTTTCCTCCAACTTCCCTATTTTAATAGTATAGAATCCTGCTACAGTGCAGTAATTGTTTTGGATTTGGTGGCTTCACTTGATCCCACTGACATGCCAGTTTGAATTTTTTGCAGTATAACTAACTAGAAGAATCATATGCTTGTCTGTCAAATACAGTTGCATTTGCTATCACTTGGGTTTATTTCTTTATACTGCATTTGAATCTAAAACTGCATCTGTTTCGTATAAAAAGGTCACCGTATTGTGCAAATCCTTTATAACCTATCAATTAAAAATGGTGGAACAATTCAAAATCAGTGACCATTCCCAAAAAAACAATTGATAAGAAGCCATAGGCCTCTTCCTCAGAAGTACAGACTATGAACAATCCACCTATGCTGTTTATTAAATACAGAAAAATTCTGCATATAATTCCAGCTGCCTGGTGCAGTACACAATTTTTTTTAACAAAATGTGCTTTAAATTTGTAATTCTGAAAAATTTGTGGTGCATTTCCTTATAAGATATTAATACTGTGCACATTGATTTTCATTTCTAGGCTCAGTTCTTATTGTGAGAACTGGTAATGCCAGTTTCCAAACTAGAAAATTCTTTACCCCCCAAAACAGCATTTTTCATTATTTTTTTTTGTTAATACCTACCTTAGTTACCAGCCCATGCTGCTGACCTCCCTGATGTACATGACACAAAGAGAAAATGGTCCATTTTAAGGTAAAATAGTAATCGAAATAGTCCAATATTCTATTTAATTTTTTGTGAAGGCCTACATTGATTTCAGGTGGACATTTTATGTGAGTGTACAAATCTTACTTAGGTTTGCTACTTCAGTAGGCCTACATGAAATTATCTGACAACATCTGAACCACTACCTTTTTGCATTTACCCTCTCAGTGTTAAGAGTTTGGTCAATGTCATGCAGAGACAGGTGGAATAGCACTATTTATTTTTCGTATACTCAGCCTGGTGACTTATGTATACTGCATCTAAATGCTGTTGTTATTCATAATTTATTTGGAAAGCTTTAACTATAAAATTATTTTCTCCTCTAGTTTATGTGGCAGAAATTTCTCCATTCTGCTTTTCTGAGAAATTACTTGCAATACCTTGCTGATACACTTTTCTTCCTTGATTGTATAACCAATTGAATTACAAAATTTTTATATTAAAAAAATAGTATGTAATTCTCCTGAAGTCCTAGAGAGTGGTCTTGTGTACTTCAGTGCTTCCGACAAGTCCACTGAAGAAGACTGTGTTATAAGACAATAAACCTCAGATATTTCAGACTATGCAAGAAAAGAAAAAAGCCTGTGCCGATGGGTTCTCAACAGAAATGGTCAGCAAGCAGTTGAGACAGACATGGCAGTCTCTTCACAGGTGGAGAAGGTACCACTCTGTTTAGGGTTTACTAGGTTAAACTCCATGCATTAAGTTCCATACAGACACTCATTTCTTAAGAGATCTTTAGTGCAGACAGCTGATCTGTAAATTTGCACTGAGGGAACCTCAATGAAGGTTTCCCTGTCCTCTGTTTAAGAAAGAGTAGGATGAGTTTTCTAGAGACAAGGCAGCATAAGAAATTATCTATGTAATCCCCCTAGGATGCTCAAAACCATGAAAATATGTATTGTAACAAGTGGTCAAAGCTGAAGTTGTTTATTGAAATGGTCTAAAAATCTCTTTCTGGAAATAATTACTGAAAAACCCCTGTAGTATATTTAGTTGAACAGATGTATTCTGAAAGAAGAACATTTCAGTTGTTGTCACATGAAGAGTTTTAAAGAACAGTGTTACACTAAGATTTTTGATATTTCCACTATGCATTTTTTATGTGATGGAACTGGTATTTTAGACAGAATTGTTTTCTTTCAATAAATACACTGTGTTGTGTTTTGAGTTTTTCTGACTTGAGAGAGAGATGAGCTCCCCTGTGGTCTGTCTTTGAAGTATAAAATTTACCTGGGATTCTTCTGTATGCTGTCATTAATATTTTCCAGATAATACTTCATGGACTTACAGGCACCATGGCTTGATTTCTGAAAGGAGTAGACAGATGAATAGTAGGCCAGATGAGTTATTTCATTAACCTTATTTCAGTGGGACTTTGGCCTGAAGGGCCGAAGACCTGACCCTGTGTTACTAATCTGTGTGCCATATTCCTGTTTTCCGTCAGTGACTAACAGAGAAAGCAGAGCATATCGTTTTAGTTTTATATTCACAAAGGACTGCAGCCCACCCGAAAACAGTCATAGCGTCTTTGAAGCTATGTTGTTTTCCATCTTCATGGAGGATGGGTAAAGACCTGGTTTCTTTTTGATAGATGTAGGTATAGATCCTCAGACACTGAGTCAACTGAGCTCTGACAACACACATTTCACAGAATAGTTTGTGATATGCACAAATAGCACTTTTATTTCTACAGAGGAACAACAGCTACTGTCACACACTTTTTTTTTTTTTTAATTGTTATTATTTCAAGCTCAAACTGCCTACAGAACGCTGGCACACTATGCGTTTTTCTTTATTTTACCTCCATCCATTTCCTTCTGTTCTGGTTGCCTGTCTCCTACCTTTCCCTCTGGTACTTGAAAAAAGTATGTCATCTCCACTTGGTGCTGAGAGCCAACATAAGTGCCCATCAAGTGGCTATACTATACCTCAGGTGTTTTCATTTTCTTCCTCAAATTTTTTTTTTCTTCTTTTGTTTTTTTTTTCCATTGCATACTACTATTCCCATTCTGCCTTCTTCCTCATCTGCATTAAAAAGTTTTTATTCTTTCTACTCACCCTCCCTCTGCCCAGTCCCTTTGACTGCATCCTCAGATACTTACAGGCCCCTTGCTTTCCCCACCTACTCTTTCTCGGTGTCTCTCACTTCCCTAACAGAGTGCCAAGGTCATGATTGCTGCTGCTGCAGCTGTCTCAAGCAGCATTGCATCTTCTTCCTCATCCTCCTTCCGCAGCAATTTCACCCTTTTCTGTCCCCTGGATTTAAGACCTTGGGTTACCAAATGTCCACATGAAATATTCTGTAATAGTACAGTAGGCCTGACATTTTTGGAAGTTTTCAGAGAAAATTCCCACATTTGCCCCTGACAACTATTAGCTCACTTGTTATTTCCCAGAGGTTTCCTAAGTTATGTTTTACAAGGAACTTGTAGAAAGTAGGTAGAATATTGCAGATAGTAAGTAGGAAATATTTCTTGGGACTTCTGAAAGATTGAAGTTCCTTCTGAGAAACTTTTGAGGAAATTGGGTGTTAGAGGTTGAAAGGGAAAGTTAAGATGTGGTTCATAAATAGCACTGGTGCTGCTTAACAGAAATTAAAGTTCATTAGTTCATTAGCTCAGTATAACCTGTATGGATCAAGCTCAAAACTGTCCTACAGTTCAAAAGCAGAAGTTTGTAACTGTGTAACTGATGAGTGCAAATCATTTCTCCTGCTGATAGCTAAGCTGCTGCATTGAGTAGTGGCCAATGAGTGGAAAAATCCCACAGGCAAACTGTGTGTGTGTGGCAGAAGGGGGAACTGGGAGGGGTGGGCAACATGGAGAGGATGTGGGTGGTTTTCCAGAATTATCAAAGGTTCTGAACATCTCTGGTGGAATTTCATCTGATCTTGTCCTCAGCCTTGAAACGTGGTGTGCACATTGCAGCCTGCTTGCTCTCTGTGTGGTATTTACCTGTATTTTTTTTTTTTAAATTCATATCAATAAGTCTTCTCTTGTCTAATTCCAGGATCCAGTGGAACTGTAGTTATTGATTTTACTGTTCATCCTTTAAGCTATACTAAAGCAAAGATTCTTTTTAAAATAACATATAATTAACTCTTGGAATTCGTTGGCTGTAGACAAGAAATTTGTAGGATTTAAAAAATCGATGAGATATTTATATGGATTGTAGGTGCCTTTACATTAGCCAGGATAAAAGTTCATAACAAAGGTAAGCTTATATACCACAGAACAAGAACTGGCCACTTTCTAAGGCAGCACAGAAATTTCTTCTGCAACCACACCGTGATGTGTTCCTTTAAAGATGATTTCCACCTTTGCTGAAGCATGTGGTACCAGCTGTGACTAAAGTCAGGCTAAGGCATGAGAGGGACTATGGGATTATATGTATTGCTAAGGAACAGACACTTTTTTGGGGACAGACAGTTCTAGCCTGAGTTGAGGCAGTCAGGAGTAATTGAACTGTTCAGCAGTATATTAAGTCATTATGAACTGAGGACCAAAATTAAGGCCACACTGTGGCCCTAATTGGCATGTGCTCGAATAGAGTACACAGTTGCCTTAGGATTTGCTAGACCATATCTTTTTATCGCAAATAGAACATATTTTACAAAATTAAGTTACAGCCAGGCTAGTAATTTGTTCCATTAAAATTTAGTTAATGTGATATTGTACCAGCAAATAATCCTCATGTGACATGGCACACTAATGAACACTGGAAGATGAGGGGAAATAGAGATTGCAGAGTAATTTAGTGATCCTAACTGTGTTTGAAGAAAAATATTTCTGATAAAACTTCTTTGGCATCATTTTCCATCATGGGCGGTCTTGAATTTAGGACCCAATGCTTGTATGAGAGACAGACCATAGATGAAACAGAAGCATTCATGTTAAATTTCTGGGTGAAGCTGTATAACCTGTACAACACAGGAGGTCAGAAAAGCGTACCATTACAATTCTTTCTTGATTTAAATTCTATCAGACTTCTAAGTGTCCACATTTCTGCAGCTGATTAACAAAACTATATGACTTGCCCTTGGAAGAGAAAACAGAACACACGAAGTTAATCTGCAGATGTGTCCTGTCTGACTCTGAAACCAGTAAAGATTACATTACATCAAATTAAACTAAAATTTCACCTTGCTGAACAGAAAAATACAGGTGCCAAACCAAAATAAAGGACAGAAAAGCCAGCACCATAGGGAGTATGAGAGGATATCAGTGACATGCTCCTTGCCTACACACAAACTATCCTAATAACTACCAGGGGAGGTTATGATCACAAGAGACGTGATCCAGGTAATAACCTCAAATATAACTGTGCATGCCACAGATGACTTAGACACATGGATCACTCAAAAGGACAGAAGAGAATGACTAGATCTTTAGCCCTTAGCCATTAACTGTCCCCCAGGGAATACTGGAAATACACAATGATCACAGTTGAAAATGCACAGTTATGAGTTTACTGGTTACTTGTGGGTTTTCATTTTCGCGATGAAGGCCAAGATGACACTGTCACTAAGCTTCTTCCCATGTATGGGTGGAAACCACTGGTTCTCTGTAGATTCTTGGTTTATTTTTCATTGTCAGTCTAGATCATCATTGTCAGTTTGTCAGTCCACATTCCTGCAAGAATGTGAGAGGTGTCATTCCTTTAAGAGGAATGGATGAAGCAAAAATAAAACAGATCAGATCCTGTGAAAAGTCAAAATGGACTTGGATGTGTAAATGAGGAATAAACTTCAAAACTCAAACCATAGGAAATAACAGGTTTTTGTTGTCCAGAATTTCTTTGAGCCTGTGATAGTACAGGGTATTTTTCTATGTTGAAATACCTTCTGCTTAATATATTCTTTTGTTTGCTGTTTGTACTCCAGGATATAAGACATATAATGAACATATAACAGAAGTCATTAAAACTTCATTAATAATACAAAAGGTTTTTTTGAAACTGTAAGCTGGTTCTCTGCTAGTTTTCCATTTTTGCTTGGTGGCCACGACACTTCCATTCAGATCCACACCCAATATTCTAAAGTCTAAAAAAAAAACTAAAGAGAAGGTCCCCTCATACAAGGAGCAAAGTAACATTTACCATGCAGTGTTACGAATTCTAGATACATTACAAAAAGGTTTCCCAACAAATTATTTCATTGTGTAAAACTGATAGTCATTGAAAATGAAAACTTTAAAATAGATTTAAAAAACCTCTGAAAGAAGTCAGTACTGTCTAGCTAATACAGACACTGTGAATAAGGAACAGTGATTTTGAGTTATTGATGACAATCAGATAGTTGTACCTAGCTGGAGAATTGAGGCAGAATTCTGCCTGTTGGTGCTAAAAGGAGCCCTGGGCAAGATTTTCTTTTGCATCTCAGCTCCTCCTATTTTTGAGGAGCTTGAATTTCCAGAGTGTCTGGAGCAATCGATCTCTTTTCGGTGGAGAGCATAAGACCTACACAAACTGCCTGCTGCCCTCATGTTGCCCAAATGGTGGCTGGGCACACCACCCTTTTTTTTTTGTTCTTGAGCCATTCATTGCTCAGTGGTTTGTACTGTTTCTTCGTTATGGCTGTCTTCTTTTATCAAAACCAAGTGGCATGCTTTGTTTTTATTTTTTTAAAGATTTTAGGTTGTCTTTCAAATTGAAGGTGCATGCAGAAACAAGGAATCATTCTTTCTGCAGTACTGTTGAACTGCCGTGGGTTTTTTCCTTCCTTTGTTTTGTTTTGGTGGAGATTTTGGGGGTTTTTTTTAGAGCAAATATTTTTTCCCCTAAATCTCTTTTAGTAATAGTGACCATGGAGGTTGCCTGTAAGGGTAGTAGACAAGCATTTTTCTATTCCAAGCATGGGAATGGAGTCTGGTGGCATCCCTCTAGAGGAGTATAGCAAACCTTTAGGTGGCAGCCAAGAGCTGCAGTTTGAATCCCTAGAATTATTAATAGTGTGTTTTATTGTCTCTGCCTCAGTTAGGGAGCAGAATATGATGAAGAATGAATTTATAATCCATCCAAAAGTAAAACAAATAAAAATGGAGCTGAAACAATCTTTAAAAAGCTGGATACATCTGGATATACAGAAGTACACCTGGGACTTTTTGCAGTCTGTTGCCTTTCCACCAAAGTCTGTTCCCTTCAAAGAGCTCTTAAAAGCACACCCTAAAACCCAATGTCTTACTCCTGTCGATAAATTTATCATAACAATGGCGTTCAATCTCGTGCCTTTGTGTTGTGCTCAGAACATGAATGATAATTTCTGTGCAGATCTGGGTGGAGGTTGGAAACCCTTGGTCATCCCTTAGCACGTATATCCTCTGCCCCATGGCCATCACAGCAGGGCAGTGGGGATGGCTGATCCCCTTCCTGTCCCACAAAGTAACACCTCCTGAGCATCTCCAAAGGTGGTTGCTCAAATGGTATCTTCAGGAATTATTGTTCCAACTTATTATTCCCATTCCAGTCTAAATCAGAGTTTTGTGAAAATGGCAGGTTGTTGGTTTTTTCATAGAATGAACTATCCTGCACTTACATTGCTGCAGTTATGCAGTAGATGTGTTGAAATATATTCTAACAATGTGTTCTTAAGTTGTCTAGAGATATCAAAAATTTTTTTAGTGAAAGTAAAACTCTCTGAAAGAAACTGTAGGCTTAAGGGTTTCCCTTAGGGAAAGAAATGCATCTTTGTTTTTATAAATAACTGCACTGTGATATCTTTTGAGGCAGAACTTGCTTTTTTTTTTTCTTTTTTAATTATTGCCATTTTCATACAGGAAAATATGACTGCATTTGTATTTGGTAGTTTGAAAGTTAAAACTATAGAATGAGGGATTTACCAATAACCTCATTTGTTTACTGTACTGTTCCCCAAGTTTTTCTTTGCATAATTAACAATCGCATGCAGCTACAAATCATGTTGTTTACCTCTGCAGTCTAATGCAGGATACTTTGCCTCACCACCCCACAGAGAGGCTCAAATGTTCAAAATTAAAGTGCCAAAAAACTACATATATGCAGAACAAATACCCAAATACAGCATTGAGACAAGGCTTTGTGCCCTGACTGTGAACCAGATGTTAAAATAAAGTAGTTTAACTTAAATAACTAGTGGTTCAGTGACTAACAAGATTTACATTAGAACATATTACTTTCTGTTAAGGAGTTTGTGAAGGTATGAGGTCTGCCTGATTGTGAGTATTTATTAGCTAAGAAGATTATTTTTTTCTTCCTTTTCCCTACTCTCTTTTTTCTTTTTTTTTTCTTTTCATATTCTCTATTTTGTGTGAGCCCACATGGGTGACTGGAGACATATGTAAGCCCAATTTCCCGCATTTCTGAATCTTCATGTGGCAGTAAGGGTCTCTTCAGAAGATATACAGCTGCAATAAAGCATAGCTGGACTGGGGCTAACACAGCTGCCTCCCTGCAGAGCCTCTTCTCTGGTTTGTGTCTTTAGTTCTGAGTGGGAACAGAGTGGAAGGAAAGAGGAAAGCAAGGCTGTCTGTTCCCACCTGTGGAGAGGTGCCATGCTTTTCCTAAGGCTGTTCCCCCTTACTTTCATGCATTGCTGAATACCTCATGCTGCAGAAAAAGGGCAAGCATCAACCTTTACAAATTCTTTGCACTGGAATTGTTCACTCCCATTGTCTGGCCCAAACTTCCACTCATTCACATCTCTGCTTGACTGGTTCCAAGAGGTTTGCATTCACCTCCAGAAAGCAAAGAAGGCGACATCTAATTCACATGGTTGAAATTACTTAGTAAACAGAATGGGCTGAGCTGATGTGGAATGCAGCCAAAATACTGTAAAGGATGCCATTTTTATTCAAGAGGCATCAATAGATGTTTACAAGATAAAAAAGGTAAGGACCTAAGTTTTCCACCGATAAGACACCCACTCCTCTTGCATATATATTCCTTATTACTGGTATTTTTTTTGTTCATATATCAAAACATTGAAGGATGACTTAATAGAAACAGAGTTACTAAATGATTTACTTATTTTTTAGTTAAATATTTTATTACTTCATTTACATTTTATTGAAGTAAAAAATTCCCATCCACTCCTATTCAATCATGCAATCTCTCTTAGGGGAAAACTTATTTGGAGGCTCTGCCTCATAGTCATGATTTTCTAAGTGACAGTGACCAGCTGAGCATTTATGTTCTCTTGTTCTGAGCTACACTTAGATATTTTGTGGCCCATTTCCCTGCTCAGGGAATATTTGGGATATGGGGGTGGTTTGAAATGTTTGTTTGGATGAGATGAGGAATGATCTCAGAAGTTACCAGAAAGAAGGGGCTTATTGAAATGGGAGGTAAGAGAGGACGTGTCCAGTATGGTGAAGAAGGAATTACACATTAGCTCATATAAATAATAATAGCAGGTGTGGGTAATTGCACTTTAGCAATACCGTGTTTGAAAGCAGTTAAGTTGTAGTTTCTTAGCAACTGCTGCTGACAGCCACGTTTTAAGTGGCCAAGGCTTTCAAATTAGACAACACTCTCAGCCTGCTGTACAGCAGTATTAAATGGAGGGAAAAACTAAAGCACAAGCCTTCCTACTCTGTAAACAAAACACATCAGAGTACCAGAGCTGCAGAGGAGGTGATGAAATGGAAAAAGCAGAAATTACATCCACATTTCTAGGTGAGCCTTTTCAGGAACAACTGCTGAGGAAGAACATTTATGGAGAAAAGCATGATCCATGACATATTAAATCAAATGGGTATGCCATAGGGAATGCTGACAGGGACATAATTTGTAAGTAGGTAACTTTGTTGTTATTATATTGGCGTGTTTTGGTCTGTCTTCTTATATATTTGTCACGTAAAATCTACTTGTCTGTATATAAGGGTGCACATAAACAATTTTATTTTATGTTAATGAGTGTGTCTGTGTTTAGTGTGAAATGTCAATGTTATAAAAAATGTTCATCACTTTGAACCATGCTATCAACTTAATGTTGAATAAGAATATTTCCTGGCAGAAGTCTGTGAAAAAGCCAACCAAGAAGAGTTGGAAGAGTGTTAAGGAGTCTAAAGGGTTCATCCTTTTGGCTAATTGATGCAAATTTACATTTGGCTGATTCATATTCTATCATCTCAGTTGTTTTCAATTCCTTGTGTATGCTCCACAGGAAGATTTTTCTGATTGTTAATATTATCCCCAGTTAGCTAGGTCCTATCGTAGCAGTCAGTAACATGCTCTTAATTCCATAGAGCCATCAAGAAGTTAACTGTAATTTTTTTCCTCTTTTGAAACCAGAATATTTTCTGGTAATACATAGGCTTGGATAGTTCATTCTGGGTAGAAGTTCTCCAACACAAGGTGGAAAAGCTAATGTAGTAATTAAGAGATATCCTGGATTAACAAGTTTCAATTCTGGAACATTGCCCCAACTTCTAGCTTATGATTTTGGTAAGTAGGAATGTCAATCTATCTCATGCACAAATGATATAGTATGCTGTGCCCTTATTCTGGCTCCATAAAGTTCTTTTTACTCTTTTAAGGTAAAACTTATGTATGTGAGAGATAAGGGGAATTGGCTTCTACAGATTTTAAAACACTAGTTATTTTTCCCATTATGTTCCAAGTGCAAAGCACATTTCTCTAGCCTATCTTTCTTTAACAGATATATAGGAAGATGTTTCTGGAAAAAAACTATTCTAACATGACATTCCACTGTGTCCTTCATGAAGACAAGTGTAATATTTATTTAGAGTGAGATGAGGCTATACAAAATATATACAGTCCCAAAGACTAAATAGCAATCTGGTTTATTTTGCTCAATTTACCAGCTGTTTAAATCTTATCCTATGTGGCCTCATACAACCTCAAGTATGACGCAGATGCCAGAATAACCACACTTAAAAGTCACATTGTTATTATGTGATCAAAAGCACATGCAGTACTCCCAGGGGCTTCCTATGATAGCTCATAGGATGACATTTAGAGACAGTTCATGGATTTGGAGTGAAGTTATTTATCCATGACTGTTTGCTATTAGATGGGGAGTCTCCAAATATTACTTTGTTGGGAAA
Source organism: Illadopsis cleaveri (assembly GCA_013399915.1). Classification (NCBI taxonomy): domain Eukaryota; kingdom Metazoa; phylum Chordata; class Aves; order Passeriformes; family Timaliidae; genus Illadopsis; species Illadopsis cleaveri. Next base: position 211,891 of record VXBB01003043.1, on the reverse strand, counting down.
AGGCTTTTAACCTTTTAATAACATCTCACTGAAGTATCTATCCTCCAGCTTTTACTGTAATTTGTTGAAATGAATCTGAAGTTTTTTCTCACATTTCTTCATTTCATTTCCATTTTATTCCTGGCCTGCTTGTTAATTCTCTTATCTTCATGTGACATAAAAACAGCTTTCAATACTTCACTGTCTTGTTTTTAAATTTATATTCCACCAAGTTGATGAATGCCCATGGCTTTCACTGTGGTGTGGTACATGGATTTTACACCACAGGATATATTTATCAGCTTGAATTTTGGGCAGAAAACACTAACACTGCCCAAACCTGATTAATAATTTGTTTTCAGTACTTTCAGTTCTGGTGAATATGCTCCTCTTTCTTTCTGCAGGTGTTCATATAGTTTTCCAACAGCAGTACTGAATTACAAATATGAGTGGACTGTGATATACTGAACCCAGATTTTCAAAAATGGCCTGGATTCAAAGTACCTTGGAACTGACCAACATAATTTTGGATATCCAGCTTACACAGGAGCTGATTTTCCTTCTAGTTCCCACTGAAACCAAGTGGATTGCAATCTGAAATCTGAAGATGGTTGCACACACCATTTTTCTTACAGAAAGCCAGACTTAGTTCCAAACAAAGCTGCCACTCTTTTCTGTGTTCCTTTTTTACCTAGCTGAACTAAGAAAAGTAGGCTTGCATTAATAACAATCGTTACAGATACTGCTACCTTCTTGTTCCCCACTGTGGAATAGGAATTTATTTCTTTCAACATTTTTGTTAAAAGTTATTGATACCATCTTTCTTTACTCTGCACCTATTTCTCAGTTATTTTTGTATGATTCAAGCATATTTTTCTGAGTGATACTCAGGAACCACTTCCATGATTGTATGTCCTGTTCACTTAGGCCATGTAGGTTTGTCAAGCCTTCTTCATTGGCTGATGGCAGGGCACCTATCCTGTAAATGAACATATTTCTTTTCAGTTGAAAAGAGATGATACTGTCTGTACAGAGCTTCTGTCTGTTACTCCCAATTCAATCACTGACACTTCATTTCTCTTTTATTGTCTGTAGCCTGTGACTAAAATGCAGCAGTGACTCACTATTATATAAAACAGGTCCATGTTTTTCTTCTTAACTTTATACTTCTTTTCAAAGTATGGGCGTGCCAGGTCTAATGTGCATGTGGCATCATTGGGAAAGAATTTGGAGGCAGAATAAAAGTATTCATTCCTTTCACCAGAAATTCCACCTATTTAAAGATTTTAAAACAGGCAGATGGGAAATGCCTAAAAAAGTACAAACCCAGGGAAAGCAGAAAAAGAGCAGGTTGGAATGGACCATCTGTGAAAACTTTCTAAGTATCAGACGTAAGGCTTGAATTGCTGGCGTAGAGAATGAAAGCATCATTATCTCCAGATGATGCAGATGTTTGGTCTGCCTCAAAATATTGCAAAATTGTTCAATCTTTGCAGCAGTAATTTTCTAAGTTGTATGAATGGCAAAATCTGAGCTGGATTCAGTAGGCTGACACCACCTGACCAATTCAGTAAAACAAGGGTCCTTTCTTCTATGCCAGTTTACACACAGGATTTTCAGTCTTGTTATTTTTTGCATTGCAGGAAAGGTAACTCTGGTCAGACAAATTTGGCAATTCCAAGAGAATTCCTGAAATTATTTGACTGAAAAGCCAGCTGGATCATTTTACAACTAAACTTAAAAAGACCTACTACTCTATGAAAAGTTATGATAAAAACCCACAATATGTAATTAGTGATAGTTTTTTCTTAGTTTTTTTTTTCTTTTGATATTTAAAAACATTAATTTCATTTTCCAGTGGGTTCTGATGGAAATATTCTCTTTAAAAAACTCTCAAAACTTTACAATTTTATTTAGTTCTCTGAGTGCATGCATTTGAAGAAATGAAGAAGCAATTGTCTCATTAGTATTAATTAAGCAGTTATCTTTTAAAAAAACCTTATTTATCACTATTATATTATATTATATTACATTACATTACATTACATTACATTATATTAAAGCAATAATGGTTTTCAGCTATAAAATCTTTCTCTGAGATGAAAGAGTGGACAATGACAAATATGAACAGGAAGTGGTACTGGCTAGAGTTTAAAGTGATCCTCTAAAGTGAACTTTATTATTTTGAAAGTAATGTTAAAGTCATCTTGCCCTGTTCTTTCCCTCCCCTCTCCTCATGGGAGTTTTATTTATTAGGGGTTTCTTTAAGTGTCGATCCCAGCTTCTCAGTAAAAATTTGGAATGTGTGTGTATATAACAACATAATTAGTGAATACAGTGAGCCATTGAAATTGGAATGAAAAATTCCCCACCAGATTTTATAACAGCTGCTGAAGTCATGTGGATAAGCCTGCTCCCAGTCTGAACATCACGGGAAAGAGATCAAAGGATTGTTCAGAGCTAATCATGTCTAGAGTAGGGTAAGAGAAACAATGGCAAAATTATGTTTATTTTTTTAGGGTTTTTTTTAAAATTACTTTTGTTCATAATTATTTTATAGAGAACTGAAACCTTGTTTCAAAACTTTCAGGCTCAATTTGAAATTATTCACTCAGATTCTCCATAGGAACAACTATGTTGCTATGGAAATGGATCAGAGCAAAGAAAAAATATAGATGCACAAAGATGCCCCAGAGGAATGTAATTTTAGACATAAGTACACTGCTTAAACATATAAACAGAGTATAAACAGTGTCCTGGTATGCCTTGTTTCCTTCACCAAAAGTAAAATAAAATATTCCTAATCCTAAATGATCTGTTGTTGTTTTAGGACACTTTTAAACCTTTTACCTTTTAAAAGGCTAGCCATTCTTCTAATATTTTGTCCACTTATTTTTTAAAAAAAGACAATAAAGAAACTTTTTTGATACTGCGTAAGTGCTCTTAAAAGAAAGGAGTAAAGCAGCAATGAATTGGATAAAACTTCACAGAAAAAGCAGTGATGAAGATGATGCAAAGGGATCTTGCTTGCTGTGAGTTTAGTATTCCTAACAAGTGTGTAAAAATGTATTCTTTTTTCTTCATTGCTGTAAAATATACTGAGCCCATGTGGAACTTCTGAGGGAGAAAAGATGAGTGCTTCTTCTCTGAAACCCATGCATCTGCTACTTGGCATAAGCAAAAATCTTTGTCAAGTTTTTGAATCAAAAGACATCTTCACAGTAATTCACCAAACAGAAATTTCCTGCCAAGGTCAGAGCTGCATTTATAAAAGGGCAATAGCTCTTGTAATTTTTTCTTATAAGCATTATTTTCATAGGTCTCTCATTTTTAGCAAGTAGCTTGTGAAATTCAGTATACATAGCCTTTTACAGCATTGCATTGCCATGTAGTACCACAACGAGAGACTACTGAGAAGGGATCTCTGCAAGTGTCCAAAGGGAAGGTGTCAAGATGATGGAGCCAGGCAATTCTCAGGGGTGCTGAGAAATAGGACAGGAGGCCCCAGGCAGAAAGTGCTGCACAGGAAATTCCACCTGAACATGAGAAAGAAATTCTTTACTGTGCAGGTGACCAAGCAGTGGAACAGATTAGCCAGAGAAGTTGTGGAGTCTCCTTCACTGGAGATATTCAAGAAGCATCTGGACTCAGTCCTGTGTTCTAGTTGAGCAGGGAGGTTGGACCAGATGACCCACTGTTGTCCCTTCCAACCTCATCTAGTCTGTTTTTCTGTGAACAGAAAGAAGAAAATATTCAAACTATAAATTAGATAGATCAGATTCATGGATACCTTGTTCTTATTAATACATTCTTAACATTACATCTGGATGCTATTAAAAAAATGGATTTCTCTTCAGAGATGTTTTATTGAAAAGAATTTGCACAGATTGTAAAATATTTCTCTGCAGCTGTGACCACCAGCCAAGTTTTTGTGTGAAAATGACTGGCTTTTTTATAAGTCCTCTACATCATATGTATTACCTAATATAGATGTGTATCTGTGCTCAGAATTAATCTTGCTAGAGAACTAAAATACTTGGAAACCCTTCCAAATAAGTGCTCAATCAAATGGGAAGTAGGCATCAGATTGCCTCCTTCAGAGTGCTTCTATATATGCACAAATACCTCTTCTTTAATGAGTTTAAGTTCCTTGAAGACTTGATGCTTGAATGTGAGTTCTGTTTCTCTTGCATTTTCATTTCTAAAAAAAAATATTGTGGAGCTCATTAATTTTTTTTTGTTTTCCAAAGATGGTCACTAATGTTTGGTTTAGAAGTACTGTCACCTCCTCATTCAGTTCTGGAAGTAGATTGTTAAAGTAATGCCCTTAGAAGTTCAGAAATATTGTTTGTACCTATTCTTTGCCTAAACCTAGCTGGGCTCTAAGGGGCTTAATCTGTTTAATTCTCTCACTAGTTTAAAAGGAATTTATGTATGCCCATGGAGGTTCTTTAGAGGGAAAGCCTAATTTCCAAGATATACAAGCATTCCCAGTGCTGTCTGAAGCAGGCTAATTTATGTGTGGGACAGAAATGGTTTGGGTCTTGAAACTGGAGGAGGAATTGACTGAAGTTTTGGTGAAGTTTCAAGGGTAACCAAGTATCTGTAACTAAGGTGAAACCAAGAGCTTAAACAGGAAGATAAAATGCTAATGCTGTGTAAGAAATAATTAGTTTGAGAGTTTTGCTTTTATTGAAAAAGGCCTATATATGCCACCAACAGACAGGAAAAACATGGCTCAAAAAGATACATGGCAAAATGTAACCTCTGGGAAGTAGTAAGAGTCACAGCTATAATAAAATCCCATCAAGTGAAGGAAGCGTGCTCCACACCACACAGAAAACAAATCAGAGGCTGGTGGCAAGGCAGAAGCAATGCATTCTTCAGGCAGAGGTAGTGCATTAAAATGATTACACTTGGACAAGCTGAGCTGCTACATTCAGAAAAAATGCACTTCCAGTGTCAGCAAGCAAGACATAAACCCAGATGATTATTTCTAAATAAGCTGTGGCACCGCTGTGTATTCTGGCACATGCCAATTTTTTTGGTATTGGTTGAGCGGGGCATGAAAGTGAGTTATTTGGGTATTGACAACACAGAACAAGGTAAGTCCAGGAATCAGCAACGGGCAGGTAAGAGGCAATGCTGTTCTACGTGTTGAAAAGTAGAACATGAGAACTGTAGGTTTGGCTGCCCTTCTGCTCTTGCAAAATCATTTTCTGCTGCCTCTAAAAAGTTTCATCAGAATACGTAGTTTGGTACATATGAAACATAAAACAAGTTTCCCAGAAATCCAGATGTGAATAGTCTCTTTACATATTCTCAACAGGGAGAAAATTTTTAGTATTTTAGTTTAAAAAAGTACGTTAAGGTACCACAAATGAAAGTTCTGGTGTTACTTAGAGTATGTGAAAACTGAGCACTTTATAAAAACCCACAAGAAGGCTTTATCTGCCCACACACACAGTTATGCACAATGACCAGAAAATCTCCCCAAAACTGAAGCATGGAGCACAATGGTTTACACATAACGTAGATGATAAGCAAAGCAGTCGTAGGAGACCAAGTCATATCTGGAGATGAAAACTAAACTACTGAAATATGAATATCTTACCAAATGGAAAACAATTATGCAGAATCTTTGAAAAGGAAATGACGGTTTAGTGACATCTAGTGATATTAATGCTTGTCTAGATGTTTCCATCAAAATATGACATCTAATGTTGGTTTAGGGTGATCCAGTTTATACTCTAAGGGAAATTATGGTTTGTGCAGATGTTCAGATTTTTTCTGGGAAAATCCAAATGATGTGTATAATTTGGGGGTTTAGCAGTTTAAAAGTCACTTGAATTTAGAAGTGAACTACAAGCAAATTTGGTTCAGCTTGGAATAATGGAATTGAATAAAAATAAGCAAAGCAAAATGTAGGCAACTAAAGAAATGAAAAATATAACCGGAGCATGATTTTATCATGAAAATAAATCCCATGGAGGACCTTCTACTCTTCAAGTTGTTGAAATTTGATTAGTTTAGATGTTCAAATATTCTGTAAAGGCAAATACACAAATACATGCTCTCTATTTTTTAAATGTAAACACTGAAGCTCTGAACTGACTATGGCACATTTTTATGTTAGCAAAAGAAAAATTAAATGAATGTATTTTTTATTCTCTGTCTGCAGAGCCCCAAGGAGTAGAGCTTATAATGAAAACACTGAAAAAGTTAAGTGATATAACTTTTCTTTAAGACTGAACTTTTGTTGGAGTGATAAAAACAATACAGGATCCTTTAATCAAATAAAAAAAAATTAAGACATTATTTTCTGCACTTTCACTTGCATGGGAACACAAATTAAAAAAAAAAAAAAGCCCTGCTGTAAAATATCTGGAGCCATACAATGAAGTATTATTTTAAGGCAGAGGCCCAGTGTTAGAACAGATTTGACTCAAGCAGTATAAGTTCCTGTGTCATATAAGAGGCATGAGCCTGAAGCCACTGAAAACATTGTTCCAGACACACCACTGCTAATCAAACATAAGTCAGTAAATGTATCAACAGGTATTCATAATCAGATGTCCTAGATGCAAATGTCAGATGGGAGTGTAAGAATGTGAAAATCAGAAGAAATGAAGTAGACATTTTTCACTTTATGCATATTTCTAACAGTAGATGACCACTGATGATGGGTCAGTCAGTCTCCCCAGAAGTCTTATATGTCCCCAGAAGTCTCTCCCATTTTTGCGCTCAGCTTTTTTGTTCTGTATGTACCTCATTTATAACCTTTTCATCTTGTGTCTTTTAGGTTTTAAGAGTTTGATGTGTTATGGTTTCTTAGTAAACTAGGTTCAGTACCATCCCGAAACTTTGGCATCAATAAAAAGCCTTTTTTGTTGTTGTTGTTGTTGTTTTTTCCTAAACCAAGGGGAAAACTATAATTCTTTAATATGAGACCATAACTTCCCTGTTCCAAGAGCAAGCTCATTACTTTACTGTTAAGGAACAAACATACTGTAACCTCACAAGAAAATTGAACAGCTCTTTTCTAGTTCTTAAGATGCTGGGCTTTTTAGAAGGGGGAAGGAGGATATTGTTGGCTTTTATTTGTCTTTCATTTTGTACCACGCAAAGCTGCCCCCAGGCACCACAGGGCATGACACCCTTTGCCGTGATATACAACATGAACTGTTGATTCCTGCCCAAAGAACATCTTGGGAACAGCAAGATATCAGTGTGGTTACTGAATGCCTGCTTCCCAATGCTATAAAAAGGAAAAACCCGTGTTAGCACAAACCCCAAAGCATCTATTGCAGAGTTCAGAAGGGTTCATGTATGCTATAATAAAATAGGCTTCCAAACTGCCTAGAAAGGTAAATGCAGATTTGTCGTTGAGCAGAGGCTGATGAATGATCTGTGAAGCTGGAAGCAGGAGACATGGTAAAATGATATATTTTCTGTGTACAGGCCCATTGTGCAGAAATGATAATAAGGTGAGAATGACAGCTGGATATTTTCTGGTGTGTAGTTTTTCTGTCAGAGAAAACTAACCTGCTGATAATGGAAATATCCTGGGGAATGTTGATCTCTGTAGACACTTGCTTGGCTTTTTCACAAAGTGGATTTTAGACCTGGCTGCTGATCTAGACATCAGGATCCCAGAGTTTTCATCAAGTCAGCCTTCAGATACTTGCTGCTTCCTGACTACCAAGAGCTCCATCCTTCCAGGAAAGTGGATTTCAGCGTGTGAAAGCTCAGAGTCCCTGGGAGCTCATTGGCCAAATACCCACCCACTAAAGAGCCCAGGCAACATAGCTGTCTTCAATAACATGAGGTCAGGCCTTGAAATGTTTTGTTTTTTAAGAAATTATAGCTCCTAGACTCCCATTTCAAACAGAAACCAACTTTCGAAGTTTCATTTTGATTTGTGATGCTTAAAACATAATAAATGTTACCTTTAAAAGGACCAGAGACGAATAATGGGAAAACAAAATGAAAGAAAAAAGGAAAAGTCAGTGGAGACAGACAAGCTGGAAATAATAATTATTAAAATTGATGAGCTGTATGTTAAATGCAAGAAAATGTGTCAGTATAGCACGTCAGTGGGACCCTTTTAAAATATTCATTTTATCAGGTAAAAAGAGCATCTACCTACCTGTGTTTTCTGTGGTCTTTTCCCTTAGAATCATCATCTGTTGTATTCAGCCTAGAGCTACATATCGCTATAGCATTTATTAGTACAACACCAAGGGCAGGAATACTCACAAAGATATAGACCTTTTAGACTGCATCTCAGGGTTATCAGCATTTTTGAACAAAATCTAGGGGTAAAATTCTGCCTTGATTTATATCCCTGACTAATATTTTTAATGAGACTATTATTGCATACTATTTTCTTTTCTCAGGTGCTATACAGGCACATTAACTTAAGTAGTCTTATTATTCTGGTGTTGGAGCCAACAGATCTCATTCATTACTTTCAAGTTGACTACAATTTCTTTCAGCTCTTTTCTGTTCTTTCCTGTGATTTCTTTAACTTTTTTAATTTAGGAGTTTTTTTGTAATCTATCATTTCACACAACTATTCTGTGAAAGGGATTCCCTAGACTGTGATTAGAATATCTGTCCATTTATGCAGAACTCTCCCAAGAAATCTGATTTTCATTCTATGCAATAGTCATTCTTTTGCCCTCCTTCCTGGCCACCAATCTGACATGCACTCTGTAGCTTGCTTAATCATCATCCGGTTCAATGGTTAACTTAACATTGCAGATATTTTAGCATATTCCTGTTGTGGTAATTTTGCAGCTTATTGTTCTATTAATCCTGACAGCTAACACTTAAACTGATATTGCTATTCACAATCATTGCCTGTCAGCTGAAGTATTTCAATTTTTGTCTCTTGGCAGAGGTATTTGAATGCTTGTATAAGCCTTATACAGTGAAATTTTACTGTGTTCTTTTTGTTTTTCTCATAACATCTAATTCTTCTTCTGCCAATCAATTTTTAAAGTATTTTCTTCTCATGTAGATTACTTACTTACTTACTAAATATTTTTTTCAGCTATTTGCTTTCACAGTATAATATAATGTTAGACTCACATGAAATTCTGATGGAAAGAAATCTCTGGAAGCATCTGGTTCAACTTCCTGCTCACATCAGCTGTAAGGACAGACCAGGCTTCTCTGGGCTTTATTGTGAAAACAAAGGATGGACACAGCAAGCCCTCCTCATAACCAGGCACCCTGTTTCATTTTATGAAAGCTTTTCCTTCTACCTAGTCTGGACTTTTTCAGTTTAAGCCCATTGTCTCTCATCCCAACACCACCACGCTGTTATGAGCAGCCTAGCTCCCCCTTCTCAATTACACTTGTAGTTCCTTTGAAATCCTCTTAGCAGGATAGTCTCCTTCTTTTTATTTGGCCACAGAACCAAAATCTTTGTGATGTCTGATCACTGACCATCATCTTAAAAACCTAAACTAATGCCAGCATTTGTGATTTTTCTATTGCTCCACACATTGCTGCAGTCACATTTGCTGTTGTGTCCTGTGCTTCAGACAGAAGTTGATTCATTTACTCCATTCAGCTCTCCTGGGGGTACTTTGCCATGTTTTAGACCATTTTCTCTTGTCAGGAGGTGTTCAGAATGGTGGCGCTGTTATTAAATTAATTAAGTAATCTCCCCATTTTCAGTGTGGAGTTTGGCAACAGTCAGGTTCTGGGCCCTGATTGACTTTTCTTGGGCAGCCTCCTTTCTGATTCTGAAGCCAAGGCATTCACTACAGACCTTGCTGTTCTTCACTAGCCTATTGAGATCTATCATCAGGCATGAACCTTCAGGGATTTTACCACACTTTTATTTCAGCTCCATCTTCAGTCTTCCATTTTTCTTTTCAATATTAGTATTTTTTGGCATTTTGGTTTGACTTTTACCCCCAAATATCAGCAGATAACAATTGAGTTTTCATGTGTAATGTGAACTTCATCAACTAATCAAGCATAATATTTTTCTTTGGAAATGGTAGTTATTCTTAGGTAGAGGTTGTGCTGTACCCAGTGTCTTACAGCTGCCTAAACCTGGTTAGAGATTTACACATTTTTATACTTTCACGTTAGTTTAGAGCATCTCCCATAACAGGGAAAATAACAGAAATCCATCTTCTATACATCACTTGCACCATTTTCTACACATCAAATTATTTCTTAAACTTCCTTAGGCCAGCTTTCCAAGGCATATTTAAGAGACTAAATAGATAGGAAAATGTAAAGCAATTTATAAAATTAGTCCTTTCTGATGTCCCCAGCCAAGACAGAATTCTGCCTTTCTCGGTCTGTGCTGTAAGTGACCCCACTTTAAGAATCCTGGAGTCAGAATGAGCAAGTGGTATGTGCGCACAAAACACACTGCTCAGAAGATTTTGATCCATATCATCCGCTGATTGTTCACAATTATACTGAGTGAAATGTGGAAAATTCCTTCAAGATCTCTGGGTGGACTCAGAATATTTTGTTATTGACTTTGATATGTGTAGGTGTAAGACCTTGTCAAGAGCTGATGGACAGTTCTTTTCCCTTTATTTAAGAAGACAATGGTATTATACCTTGGAGCCAAACCCTAAGACCTATGAGATTTAGCAGGCAGGTAGGGTCTGTATGCTGCCTTTTGAAAGGCTTTATTACACTTAAAAGAAGGCAAACCCTACAGATTTTTGACCAGCATGCAAGAAAAAGATTACCAAAAGTGACAGCAAGCTGGCCATGAAACTGTATGGGAGCTACTTAAGACCAATTTGTCCTTCTCACTGAGTCTGATTAGTCAATTCTTTAATTTTAGTCCCTTGCTGAGTTTTTGCTCATACCAATTCCTGTTACAATTATCTTAATCTTAAACCCATGACTCAGTTTCAGAAGGTCACCCAGCAGGTGGCACTCCCCTTCTGACTTAAAACTGATCCAGGAGCCAAGAAGGGAGAGCTTTTGGCAGTCACACGGCAGGGCAGACCTGCCAAGATTCATCCTGGGTGGTAGACGAGTGCCTTCATCTCCATTCCTGCTTTCCCACACAGCTCGTCATGGGGGTATCTTCTCTGTTGACCCACTTGCAGAGGAACATTTCTAGGTTTTACATCAGCATCTCTGCACTGTGATTCCTTCCCTATTTTACAGCCTGCTGCATTGCCTAGGAAAAGGCTGAAAAGTCTAGCTGGTGCAAAGGAAGCTGCAAGCAGCACTGAGCAGAAAAGAGCTGTAGAACTGAGGTGAAGGGTGACGTGGAAGTCTGTAAAGTGCATGCCTGAACAAGGCTAAAATAAGCTTGGCACTGGAGTGAATCCAAATAGATTGACGTGCATATGCATTTGCCCCAACATGTATAATTTACATCTCACTCTTCTGTAGGTTTTTGTGACCTTTTCAGTATTTCAAGTTTCGCATAATTAACATATTTCTTCTTGTTAGAGAGGCTGAAAGGTTATAAAGGTTGAAATCAGAGATAAACGGATATCTCCTTTGAGTCAACAGATGAAAAAGGCACAGTCTGACACAAACTAAAATCATAATTAATGGAAAATATGAGACAGTAAAAGAGCATCAAATATGAAACAAGATGTCAAGCATGCAGAAAAGTTGAGTCTGAGGTGGCTTCTCCCTAGCCCCTGAGTTTCTCTGTATTTTGGTGGCTTTCATCCTTCCTCCTCTCATTTTCCCCACTGAGAAACACCTGAAATGTCTTTTATATTCTTTCTCTCACTACAGGTTCTGTTTGCATCTTCTATAACTTTAGCATTCCCACGTTCCCAAAGAAATTGTCATGGTGTCTTTTCTTGATTAATTTTGCTGCCCTACATCCTTCTACTTTGTACCCTTCCACAGTAGTTTCCATCCCTGGAAAAATCATACAGGACTTCTAAATTTAAGCAAAATTTTTTAGATATTTATTTTCTACATTTAAACACATTAGAGGAAGTTCTCTTTGCTACACTGGAAGAAATATTCCTTACAATCTAAATAGAAATACTGTTTTGTTTTCCTAGTTGGAGATATACTTCAGAGTAAAGGCATATTATTCTTCATTCATGAGTATGTATTTTAAACTCTAATGACTAATCATGAAGCTGATATGTTCTGAATTTTCATTTAATAATAGGTCATTGTACAACTGGTTTTATTCTGTTGATTGTTCTAGATGTTCTTATTTCTCACGTGTCTGTTCAATAAATTTGTGCCTGACACTACAGGTTGCAGTTTATGAAACCAGACTTATAAAATGCATAAATTCTGTTTGTTAAAAATGATGCATCAGAGTTTGCTCTATCAGAGACTTAAAGCCACTGCCCACAGTTAAAGGGCTGGGAATCTGAGAGGCACAGCAGGATTTTCTTTTCTCGTATGATGCTGGTGAAGTGCTGAAGTGCTTTGTGTATGAGAATGCATGTTGTCTTTCTGGAATCAGAAATCCTTATTTTTACCCTTCAGGGATTCCCTATTTTATCATTCAGTGTGGGGTTTTAGGGTAATAAACAATCTGAATTATGGATCACATCTATGAAATTGGGGATCAATTACAGCACATCTTCCACTTGCTAAATATTACATACATACGTATGTCAAATGTTTGTGCATCTGTATGGCCCATAGTTCTTTCACTATGTAGGTTCTAAATGCATTCTAAATTTATGCTATATAAAAATGAGAAAAAAAAACCCAAAACGAAACAGCAAACTGTGGATTCCATAATTATTTTGTCCTAGGCAATATTCCAAGACACAGAGAACTACTGATGTTATTTCTATTACGGAGTCATTAGTGTCAAACTCAAACCCTCAAAATAATATGCCATAGCTCATTTTCCAGGAACTGTGAAAATACATCTTTTTAATTTTCCTGTCATTTTTAAATCTTATTTTTTGGGATTTTTTCTTAGTTATTCTCAATCTGTATAAATTAGATACACATACCTATATGTACTTTTCTATATTCACGTGTGAGTATGTGAAAGTCTGTGCATAGTTCTTACTTTTCCATATATGTATTAATTCCAGAGGAAAATCAATTCCAGTTGCACACATGTGAAATGTCTGTTTTTCATAGCCTGTCTGGCAGAAAATACTTTGTTCTGTTGGGACTATGATAACAGGGAGCTATATGAACTCTTTTATGTCTGCATGCATATTCTCAATCTTCCATTTACAATGACCTATATTATATTTTAGATCTCTGAAAATTTTCTGATTAAAGAGGCTTTTCATGACAATTAAAAGTGGCCTAGTTTTTTTAGTGGTTATCATATATTAAATACTAAGTATCTAATTTACTGGCAGTGTCTTGTTTCTAATACAGAGACCGACAGGTCTGTAATTATAGTTTGTATAATTTCACCATTTTTTCCCAGCAAGAACAAATATGCAGACTACATCTCTAATGCTTCATTAACAGGCTTATTAAAAAAGCTCTTCAGTATCTGACTTCATTAATTTTTAAAATTTATTTTTTGTTATGATCTGAAAGGTGGAAAAGCCTTTTTATCCCTACTTTATGTGCCAAAAAACAGTACTGAAGATAGAGAAGTGAGAATAAGGTCTGGCATTCAAAAAGTTTTAGTTTCTTAAAAAAACCAAC
>VXBB01003043.1:183093-198243 GCA_013399915.1 Illadopsis cleaveri | reverse complement strand
AAAAAAAAAACAAAAAAAACAAAAAAAAAAAAAAAAAAAAAAAAAAAAAAAAAAAAAAAAAAAAAAAACAAATCTGACTTCTTCAAGGTCATATTGGAAATCTGGAGCAAAGTAAGGTCTCAGATTCCAGACTAGTGGCCTCCACAAAATGAATAATATGCTAGGCAATATAATGCTAGAAGAAATTACTGAAATCTCCCTAGGGAAAAGGGAAAAAAGAAAAAGGATTCATATCCTTTTGGAAAAAAGATGTTAGATGTATAGAGGTTTGAACCTTCATTCTTCCACTACTTCTGTTGAGAATTGAAAGCATGTAGTATGTTGCAGGACGGTTCACCTACATACTGGTCCTTAGAAATACACGAGTGCTTTTTATTCTTCCAAATAAATGCGTGCTGTAGGGTACAATCACTGTTCACGCTTTCTTTATTGCAGGTTGTCACTCATGTATTTGAATTGCATTCTTCTCCAAATGAACTGAGAAATCTCTACCCAGTTTTTTCCTAACCCTTTATGAGAATTGGACATGTTACTTGATAAAAAATCAATTTTTCAAAACACCCCCATCCCAAAACTTCCTTGTGTCTTAGACACACTATTTTTCATATTGTATGACTTCGACACTGTTACCAACAAAAAACCCCTGACTTTGCATTTTTTCTTTCTTAAATTCAGATTAAACATAGGAAACAGTAAACACAAATGCTGAATTCAAGGTTTTGCAAATGCAAAATCTTAGACATAAAGATAGAAGAATTTTTACAGTAATCTTATGAACTATTCAGAAGGTCAGTCCATTTTTTGTATGAGATGCTGACATACTGATTATATGCCAAAGCACAAAGCTTAATATGCAGAGAATCTGTAGTCTCTTGGTTTTTACTGTTTCTAGGGATAAAAATTACACAGGAAACAATGTGCACTGCAGTGTAAAAATGACTGGGATTCTTTCACTTTCATTTTGGGTCTGGTCTGTGTTTTGGAGGGACAGACTGTGAATTGTACATTGCATTGACAGACACCATGTCTGTAAACTATTACTAATATGTATACTCGTGACTGTAATGCGCTTTTCTCGTCCTGTGTTCCAGGCTAAGTTGCCAGACAGGTGACTGGGAATAGCTGCTCTTCCTTTGTATGTTGGGAAGCAAAAGTTTCTCTCCAAGGTAAAGCCACTCTGCATTATTTTGCACTTCAATGAAAAAAGTAACCTGGAATTTAATTTATTTTTGAAAACCCCTTTTGTACATTCACATCCCACAGAGTCTTGGCAAATACCTTATTAAAACTGTGTTGCCTCCACCTGATTAAGACCAGAGAGGTAATTTGTGTGCTCACTGCTCTGTCATTCTCCGCTCTATTAAAAATTTGTGTTCCAAAATCAAGGACTCGGAAGTTAGGAAACACTGCAACTAAATAGGTTTTGGTTCATAGTTACATTATTCCAAAGAATATTTACCTCTGTTCCAGGAGGCACTATCTTTCCAGATCTTAATGACCCATCGGATTAATAGGTCTCAAATTCCCTTCGGGTCCTGCAACAAGTCCTTTCACTTTAGGAAACCCCAAGTGTCCTCATTCTCTTCCTCTTCACTGTGGGTTTCTTCTGGAGTATAATTATTATTACACAAGACAGCAGATGCAGAACTGAAACAGGTAACCAAGCCCCAAGTATTTGTAAGTTTTCTGAAATGGCACTTGCAGCTTTTTGTAGTGTATCTGGGAGTGATCAAGTGTGAACCCATGAGTTTTATCTTCAGTCAGTATTATGAAAAGAATACACAGAAAAGCTGTCCTGGAACAAGAAATGGTTTTTTTCTCCCTGAAAACAACATGTGCAGTGTTAACATCAAAGACAATGAGTGAAAAAGAAGCAAAAGGATGCATAAAATCTGCTAACTTGGATCTAGCAACATCTCATTGGATAATTGGGCGACATCATTAACAAAACCCACAGATCATTTCCATTTCATGGGAAGAGGGCATCATGGCAATGGAGCCTCAGCTCTTGTCATCCTTGGCTCCTGAAACTGGTGAGGTTACTTCATCCACAAGCCTCTGGACCACACTTCTTTGCCCATGGCAATGTCTTGATTTCCACAAAAAATCTTCCTATGTGCCTGCTGTGTTCATCTTGTTTGGTAAGGAATGATACGTATGTGATAAATTATGTTCAGCACAATACTGGAGCAAAAAATCAGCCTTCAAGTATTTGTTAGGGCAGTGTACTATTCTCTGCAGCCCAATGGGATTTAAAGTAGGTTCTCAGGTCTTTTATAAATAGGACAAAAAAAAAAAAAAAAAAAAAAAAAAAAAAAAAAAAAAAAAAAAGGCTGCCTTATTATTAATTATTGCATGAAAAATGAAAATTGTGCTATCAAGACAGGTCTCTGTAACATGTCTTTTCTTGATGCATCACACTCAATTAGTTATCACATGGCCCTAGAAGCCTTTTTACACCTTTCATGCCATTAAAAATTCTTTCATCCCTTTCTCTCAAACACTTCAGCTGTGTTAGCACAATGCTACAAACCATCCCTGGCCTGCTCTCTGTTGCTGTAGTATATTAAACCGGTCTTGGCTCTATAAATTTTCTTCATAGGCTTGGCCATATCCTTGTCTTAAATACTTTTCTGAGGTTTATGGGATCCTTCATTTTTCATGGCTCGTAAAGTTAGAATGAACTGTTGAGGTATCTGTTTTGCCCTCCCAGATAAAACATTCCACATAATTTCTCTGAAACAGATTACGCTTGGACGGACCTGCCCCAGGCTTATCTTACAGCTCTGTGTAGGCTCCTGCAGAAATGCCAGGCAAATATTTTGATAGAATACTTTCCTCACTTTCTGGACTCTTTCTTGCCTGTTGGCACTATTTCTGATAGAATCTCAGTAGTACAGACCTGTGCAGCAGATTGCAGGGTTTATCAGAGGTGGCAGGGTGCCAGGACTGTGGGTGCTCTGAAGGTCATCACCTGCAAGCAATTGTAGCATGCAGCATCTCTGCTGCACTCTTAAAAAGCTCTGATCCTGGAGCAAACTCTGGAAGGCACAAACATGCCTGATTTACATTTGCTTGCTTAATCTTGTGTCTAAAAATACCTTGGAATACATGAACAGAGGTAGATTGATTATATTTTTGTTTTATGTAAACAAAAACCAAAATCAAAGCTTCATCTGGTTTTGGACATTCTAAGTTTGTTAGAATGTGCTTTATAAACTTCTCTTTCACTTCTATTTTCTTCTTCAAGAGTGTGTATTTTACAGATAATGACAAGCATAAAATTTTCATTTAAAATGTAAGTTCACTGACTGAAATATCAATAAAAGGAAAATATACTTTTATTTCTAATTGCATTATCCTGTTACAAGGAGGCTCTGTGAAAATGTACATGCTTTTCTGGTGATTGAGTACACTGTGTTTCCAGCCTTGTATTTCATAGAGAAAGCTCTGCTGTTTCCATAGGAAAAAAAAAAAGGAAGTTGGCAGAAGAACATGTTCTGGAATAGAATTATTCCACTATCAAACTAATGTGAGTTTCCAACAATTTCTGTGTGTGCGTGTGGAATAGAGCCCTGTTATAGCAGCTTTTTTATTGCAAAGCTTTAAAAATATGACTCATGGGTGTTTTGTCAGTGGAAATGTTTGTAAAATATGTTAGAGTATTATTTGTTTTCAAATTGTCTGTTCACTCTGGTTTCAAATGTTTATATACAGACCACATTCAAGAATCTCTTGATTCAAATCATCTGAACATACTACAGTGTGGATAAAAACCACTTCATCACATTTTTTGTTCACCTTTCCATGTGATATCTGTTAGAGAACAGAGTCCGTTTTTCAAAATAATGTGTGTTACTGTAGTGGTTGAATTTAAACACTTTTTTTGTTTTTTTTCTTAAATATGACATCGGAAAAGCATGTAAATGCACACATCAATAAATGCAAACTTTTCAAGTTAAATATAGAACTTAAAACCTTTATGCTCAAAGGGTAAATTAATAATAAGACTATCAGTACCACTGATCAATGAGTAATTGGAATAAAGCCTTCCTGGAAAAAGTAACAATGAAAAAATTAATAATATTATGGATGTGATGATGTATACATAAGGTCATTATGCATGTTGAAGTGAGAATTTTATTCATTACTAAACATGACAGTAATATCCAAATATGCAAAATAAAAATCCTAAACCTCTATTAACTTCAGAACTCATAGAACAATGTAAATATTTTATTTTTTATAGGTGGACTATTGCTAGTCTTCATGATATTGACTGAAGAAAGGATACTTTAAAAAAAATCAGAAGGAAAAGGAAAGGGACATGGAGAAAAATACACCTTTCATATTTCATGGATTTACCCAGATTTTCTATTTCAACCTGTTTTTTTTACTTTATAGGACCACTGGGTTCCTGATGATGGAATGAAGAAAGGATAGTTCATTTCTGTTTATTTTATGGAAATCTTTTTCTTAGTTCTCTAATACATTAAATAGTGTTTTATATCTAACAAAGCATTAAACAAACAAAAAATCTTTTCAAATTATGATTTGGCAGCATATTATTATGTCACTTCTATCACTCTGGTTCAATAATGTTTCACTGATGTTTAGAGCTACAAAAACATTTAATTTATAGTAATATTGCTGCTTGTCATGAAAATGAACCTGAAGTATTTGGCAGGATATGTCCAAAAGTAAATAAACAATAAAAGCCTTTGTTTTTTTTGTTGGTTTGGTTTTTTTTTTTTGTTTGTTTGTTTGTTTTTTTAACTTGACATGGCTCTTTTCACAGTTTTCTACTTTTCAAAGTAGTCATTTACAGCCAGGCTGGTACTTACTGAAAGTTTGGCCTATTCGTTTGGGAACTTTGTATGAGGCAATTCTTAAGAGTGGATCTTGTGATGAGGTTAGACAATGATCGAAAAATCTACATCACTTTCCCAAGATCTGTTGTGATTTTAGGATGATTCATAAATAGAAGAAGAGATCAAAATTTTTAGTCAAATTATCTGCTTAATTACTTTATTTCACTTGGAAATATTTTTAAGTAGAAGAATTTTTTACAAAGTTCAAAGAACATTTTTTTAAGAAAAAAAAGTTTTATTGTAAATATATTTAACTGTTTTGGTTTTTTTCCTCTGCTGAATTTCAGATTACTCTATAAACAACAGTTAACAGATAAATCCAAGTTCAGCTAGACAATTTCATTTATCAGGAGGTCTATATATTTTTAGAAATGTTATAAGTAGAGACTGAACAAAATCATGAGAAAATATGATGTTTTCCTGAGGATAAAATATATTTAAAATTTAATGTATTTTAAATGCTTTAATTAAAAAAATGGAGTTATATATCTAACCAAATGTAAATATTTTTTTTGTGCAGTAATGGCCTCTGCTTATCAGCACCTGAAACAAATAAAAATAGTACTTGATCCTAGGAAAACAGTTGAAATATTTCATCAAGAGATCACAAAAGCCTTTCCTTCCATGCAGCTCAGGGAAATTAAACCCTTTCTCTGCTCACTGTAATTCCAATATTTTCAGTGTTTTTATTTAAAAGCCTGTGACCATGTGCTCCATCTCTGTGGTCATGCAGCTTTTAATTGAGAATATCTTCTGATTAAATGCATTTACTTGACAAGGGTTCCCTAATCAGAAGAAAAAGTTTGAGGCACCAAAGCTCTTATTTTTCAAACAACCACAAGGAATACCTGTGACTCGATAGGCTTTCAGTACTCAGTGGAGAAAGAACGAAAAAGACAAATCGTAGCAAAATTCAAAGTCGTATTAATCTTGCAAGTCAAAGATTTTCATTACAAGGTCACTGTATTAAATAACCTGAAGACATGCCTGCCTCTCAGAATGTGAGTACAACTTGTTTCAACTGCTTTTTAGAAGCAGATATGATCCTTATACTTTACAACAACTGGAAAAGGGTAAAAACAAATGTACATTTCCAGTTACTCAAAATTAGACAACAGAAATAATGGATCTTAAGATCTTGCAATAATTTCTTGTAAATGATATCCAGTTATGGTAGATGACAGAGCAAACTTTCCCAAGAAAAAGCAACTGACTTTATTGGAGCACAAATGGATAATGACAACAAGTTCATATGGAGTCTTAAAGACTACTCCATGCAGAGAAGTTGTAGTGATAAAGTTCCAACATTTTATTCAGCCCTGAGACTCAGTACTCATCATGGAAACTTCTGTAAGGGTTCCAATACTGCTGAGAGCTTGGTGACACAGGTAGCAAAATGAAAATGGCAAAGGCTCATTGTAAGGCCCATGCTTGGAATTTGGCATAGCTTCAGATTGTAATGATACTATTATTGTATGTGACAGCCCTGTGGAGGTTTAGCAAACCATAAAATTTGATTCAAATTGCATAACCAAGATGTTATTTTGCAGGTCAAATTAAAAAAAAAAAGAAGATTAATGATAATGATATAAGGAATTTGACCAAAAGGATAGCATATGTGTAGAGGAAAAAAGGTTTTAATTTCTGAGCTGACTAGAACAAGT
Source organism: Illadopsis cleaveri (assembly GCA_013399915.1). Taxonomy (NCBI): domain Eukaryota; kingdom Metazoa; phylum Chordata; class Aves; order Passeriformes; family Timaliidae; genus Illadopsis; species Illadopsis cleaveri. Next base: position 191,708 of record VXBB01003043.1, on the reverse strand, counting down.
CACAATGGGAAAACTTGGACACGTACAAAAAAAGAATTTAAAATGATTGTTTGAACTGATTGCAAAGTGTTATTAGTTTTAAGAATCACCTTCTTTCATACTTAGTTATATGGAAAAATTCCAAAGACGGTAGATCTTTCCAATAGAAGTTGCAGCAAAAGAAGACAGATCTTATTTGTCTCCACTCCCGAAATCTAGAAGTAAGATATCAAGCAAAGCTTAGCACCTTGTAATTCAAATGGCAGAATGGGCCTTCGGTAGGAGGTTTTTCAAAGTACAATTTCAGGTTATGTATGCAATGAGGAGCACTCACTTGATATGTTATGCTACAAGCGCTCCAGCTACAGAATCTTTGGCAAAGAAGCAAGGCTAAAAATCTGTGAAGGGTGTAATTTCTGAACTGCCACAGACATTTTGGCAGGAAGGATTTGTCAAGGGCATATCCACCAAAGAGTTGTCAAGTTAGGAATTTTTGAAAGTGCCTGAGATTCCAAGGAAGAGGAAAGTTCCAAGGAAAGTGTGTCTGACAAAACTAGACACTGGAATTCATCAAAGTATTTTATGACATTTTTCCTTGGCTCATAAATACATTTCCCAATGTCCAGCAGTCAGTCAAACTTTGAACAGAAAAGGCACCAACTATAGAAGATCTGGTCATTCTGGTCATAAACTTAATAGAAACATGCATGCAGACATCCTTTGGATGAATGGCTTTAAATGCAGCTTTGATTGGCAGATTTTATAACGTTATTAGTGTTTTTCATGTCATGATTTGTCTGATACTGTGCTTGACGAAGGTTCTGGATAATGGAAAAGGGGGAAGTGTGATTGAGACCTGAGTTGAAGGGGTGGTATCATGCAGCACTGTTTTGACCAGAGAAATGTGTCCTGGAAGAAGTGGTGCCACAAGAGGCAGTCCAGTGTGCTCTGCTTTTCTGCAATTAAATTCTCTAGGTGCAGCTGATCAGCAAATAAACATTGGTAAAAGGACCAGAGTGAAGGCTCTGCATGGCCAGTGCAGGAGATGTGGCCCAGGCTGCCAAGGAACAGGAGCCCAGATTCACACACAAGCCTTGACCTCGCAGTGTGTGAGACGTGACAGGTTGTACCTGTTGCAAGACAGTGTGAGTTCACAACAGGATTGTTAATATCAGATCAGAAATATGTATATTTGTTCAACCAAACAGCTACAGTGTCTGTATTCAAAAGTAGCAAAGGCAGTAACAACGGGCCTGGTGGCACTGGTAATGAACGCTCTTTGTGGGTGTATTTAAATACTCTCTTCATCATAACGATCTGTGTCTTTGATCCACAATTTAACAATCATGACTGAACTTGTATATGATTTTACATGTTTATGAGGGGAAAAAAATTACTGTTTACAGCTTGCAGATGTTGTTGAAGAATCTATTTCAAGACACTTATCAGGAAGACTACTCTCTGAACTTTTTCTCAGTTTTGTTGGTTGTTCTTTTCCATCATATTTAAAAGATTAATATTTGAACAGTATTTTGCTATGATTAAACTTGTCCACTGTTAATAAAGTGAGATAATGATACCTTATTCCAAAAAACTATTTTTATATTTAGAAATTAAGTCAAAAATGCCAGTAAACTAACCAAGTGAAATGAGTAGCTAGTAATATAAAAGCAAAAATGTAGGGTTTTACACATGCAAGTATTTATGAGCATTTTTTACATGTTTTTGCATCTGCATTACTGTAGTCTGTATGTTTTGCTGAAGTATGGCAGCATCACTGTCCAATTTATATGTCTTTGAAGTTTGCCTTCTGCAAGAAATTCATGCAGAGAGAATCTTCACAGACCCTCTGTGATCCAGTTACTCCAAACTATCTTAGACTGATTAACTTTGGTGCATGCATTTACTGAAATGCAAGTGTTATTTTTTCTTACCCTTTTGAGGTAGTTTTACAACTCTTTTTATTCCCTGTTCCTACCTGAACTTGCAGCCACAAGGCAGCATCTCTGCTGATTGGAACTCAAAAGTTGTCTGAAGTCCTCAAAGTTGCAGCTGTTAACACCACAATCAGCAGAACTGCAATTTCATTGCCTCTGAATAATCACGGCTTCCTCACTGCACTGGATTTAAAAACCAAAAAGAATTGTGTGTGACAGTGGAAGATGCCAGGTTAAGCATTGGTTGTATTATTTTGATGGAAAATGTTTACTGAAACCACCCATGTAATTTAAAAAAGTTTAAAGTGGTTCATTATTTGATCTTATCTGCTCCTGTAGGTGTCAACAAAGATAAATTATTGCATTCAAAATGAAGGCAAGAGGAACAAACCTTGCAAGATTTTTTCAGTGAGCACTCCCTCGAGCTAGTCAATGCTCAAAATATTCAGCGATTTGCAGAGACCTGCCTTCCAGAACAGGTCCCATAAAAACTTCTAAACCAAATATGCTTCTATTTCCACATCTTTCAGTTAACAGGCACCTAATGTACTGAAGCAATGTTCCATGTTTAACAGCTTTGGTAGGGATCAGATCCTCAGAAAATGCAAACTGGAATTATTCCCTTCACTTCAGCAGTTGTCCTGATTACTAGCAGATCTGGCATTATTACTTTTTTTAATAACTGCATTCTCAGCGTATTCTGTACTTAAATCCTACTGTTCATTGGACCTCGTAGGTCTGCTCTAAGCTGGAAAATCGTTTTTAGTCAGAACCTTTGAAAGCCTGAGAAGAGAAACCAAGAGAAATACGATGTTACTGCAAAATGAAGTCAGAATATTGTCTTCTTGCATTTCCATTACACCCATATTAGCAGCCTCAGCGCAAAAAGTGACAGTATAGGCAGGGAATGCTCAGTGGCCACCACCTCATGTGCTGCAAGAAATGTCTGGGGGTGCCAGCCATGGGTGGAGGGCTGCTGGACCAGCACACACTGCTCTGGTGGTGTAGGCATTAATTACAGTCATTATGGTAATCAGAAGCAACTGAAGGTATTACTAAATAAGAGGTTCTCTTTTAAGTACCGTGGGCACAGGGGTAACAACAGCTCTGCCCAGACCTGGCCAGGTCTCAGAGTTACTTTTCAGCTAAAATGCTCTTGGCTTCCTGCCCTATTACTCCTAAGGGAGCCAGAAATGATCATCCCTTTTGGCAGGCAACATTAAAGACCGTCTCTGGGCCTTTACGTTGGGCTTCAGATTAGCCTTATGAGGTCACTTGGGAATTAAAGCCAGGTCCTGCTTTTAAGTTGCAAGGATGACAATGCCAGGCTTTTTCTGAAAGGACTGGGGTCACTGAGTTAGGAGTAGTTGTGATGTACTCACAGTGCACGAGAAATTCCTTGTTATAGGAGAAAAGTTCTAGTTACAAAAGTAGTCTTTTCAGGTTGGGTGGGTGTTGCTAGAGCTTTTTAAAAATTGCATTTCAATTTTTAAAAGGTGAGAGAATTATCAGGATGGTGTAGTGCTGAATGCTTGTGAAGCTGAGATACATACTCCAGATTCTGGCTCAGAAGAATCATGCATATGCAATGTAAGTACCATAATGCTGTTCCTAAAGAGTAAAGCGCCAAAATACATGGTTAAATACAAATCAACGAAAACAAGATTCACTGATGTCTTGCTGACTCAAAATCCTGATTGAACACCTGAATGAATACATAGCTGAACAGTTTATTTATCAGTGGTGAGGTTTTTTTTCTTTGCATTGTTATAAAAAGTTTTGTTTTGCTTGATTTGCCTGATGGTGAGAAACGGAGTGCTTTCTCCCAGGAAATGAATACACAAAAAGTAAGAACTCAGATGGACAATCCTGTATCACAAATATGTGAAAAAGGCATACTGGAACTTAACCAATTAGAGTCACTATAAAAATAAATATGATCAAATTATCTAAGGAAAATGCAACCAAACCCAGTACCTTTTTAATCTTCAAAAATGATGTGTAAGTAATTGATGAATAATAAAACGTGATCAATCCAGGTAACTGATACAATTCTATGATAGTTGTAAAGATTTTTTTTTTTTATACTGCAGACATTATTGAAGGCCTAACTCCTATTTCTAGTTGTACGCAACACTGGAAAGGTAACCTTTACACTTCTTTATCTACCATACCACACAGTAAATATGACTAGTGAATGCTTAACGTATTAGGCATAAGGTACAGGATATGATAGGTCAAAAATGTTGTAACCTTAGAGTATTGTTTCTGTTATTGCAGATATATGCAGTCATTTGGCTTACTCTAACAGATCACATTTCAAGGATATGTCACAGTGAGCAACACCATGCTGTTGAGCTAAGGAAGCCAGGTGATTGTGAGAAGGGACAAGAAATCAGCTTTTAGTTCCACTCACAACTTCTCCCTGACTTCTTATTTATCTACTCTTCAGACCACAGTTGATTAAAAAAATTACATTTGGGTTTCTTATTAATACAGGCTAAAGCATCCATAAACTTAGGAGAAATGTTTTCTACTAAACTGAGAAAAGGTTCTCAAATGGAGGAATAAAACCCAAAAAACTAACTGTCACTTTACAATGAAGAGAACAATGAATTTGTGGGGTTTAGGTTTTCAGGGCTTATTAGCTCCTACATTAGTGGAGATAAAATCTGTTTTAAATGGATGAATAGTTGATTTACAGGTAAAAATCATAATTATGATGCAATTGATGGATATTTAGCAAGTAAGTAATTGTTCAAGTTGATAAGAAGGTATAACCCAAAAAATTGAATGCATTTGAGCCTTTCCAAAACTGCATTTTTATCAAGCTGAAGCAAAAAGGAGAAACCAGGTTAGTAAATATTTAATTTCAGCTTTAAATGGTATAAGGAATATGAAATTATTGTTATTTACATCAGTTTTCAACCCCTATCTAACATGAAGAAAATAAATTCTAAGCTTTTAATGGCACTACAATGCGAATTTCAGATTTTACCCTGATGTCTTAAATCTGATTTTCAGAAGCAGCTGCTTTCCATATAGGCAGCTAAACAAAGGCTCGTCTTTCAAGGGCATCTGGTATCTCCTGACTCCCAGACTGAGGCACCCATGGCCAGATTTTCAAGTTCTTAACATACTCATTGCTGAAAAACAGGTCTGTGCTGACAATACACATGGTCAAAGTGAGCCACCTACTACTTAATTCAGCAGAGCTGCTTGGGATCTACAATGAGATCAGATTCTGGCTCTTGATGTCTGTGTACTCCTGTGAGCAAGAGCAGCTCCAGGATTCGAATTTCTTCTGAATTTCTGTTTGGAACTGGATTTTTTCCTGTTAAAAAAGGAAACCATCTCTGGATTTTGTGCACTGATTTCAGTCTCTGTAATTTTCTGTGAGTCTCTGAGGTCTAATAATAGAGGAATCTTTCCTCCACAGATATTGTCAGCTTTCTTTTTCACTTGGATGAGCCTTTTCATGAAACCTAGTGTTTTACCCAGTCTGAGATTTCTGTGCCTGCATTAGGCTGAACTGGATCATGAATTCCCAAACTAGTGGTAGGGATCAATAAGAGCCTTATATAGAAATGGCATGATCATATAGACTCTGTTTCCTGAGGAAATCAGGCTAAAAGTAAAAAGAAAAATCTTATTTTCTCCTTCTCTAGTAATCAGTTATGTCCTACCCAAGTGTGGCGGAGTACAGCGTGCTAATAATTTCTAGAAATATAACACAAGAAAAGCTGAGATAGAACAGTATTTTTCTTGCCTCACTTCTCAGTGCTGTTTAAGATATGAACTTTTTGACCCTGACCCCGATCTTCCGCCTGCAGATTTTTATTTACTGTCTCTTGGAATATTTTCCTTGGTGACAGGTAGTATAAGTAAAGTGGGATTTAATGAGGAACTAGGACTGAAATAGGGTTTTCCCAACCTGAAAGATGTTATTATTTTGCCCAGTCTAATGCTACAGGAGGAGGTGCCATGAGGCCTTGCTCTCTGCTGCTGCTGCTTTTTTTTGGATCTGGAGGCATCAGTTCGACTCCAGGACTGGTCTCTGCAAAACACTGCTTGGGCCATGGGGATCTTTGTCTTTGTTTTACTGACTGAACTGGTAGGATTGTAAACTCAAGCCAAACATGTTTGCCTTCTTTTGAGGTCTCTTTGTACCTTTTCTCTGTAAGAATGGACTAAGTGAACCTTCCTTGCAGAGTGCTGCAGATTTGGCTGTGGGAGAGAGAAGTTTGCTAGCGATAGAATGAAAATGGTATAAACAAAAAAATATCTTGTTTAATGAACAGACTTTGCATAAGGTAATCTAGCAACTAAACAAACTAAACAGCTGTAGTTACAGAGAGGAAACAAATGTGTTCATGGTACAAAAGATATCTTGTGAATCTTTCCCTTGGGCACAAGTTCCAACCCACTTGTTATTTCAAGAGAGAAAGAGATCTTTCTCCATCACTTTCAGGCCTCTTCCTCCAAGTCCCTTTTGGTAACCATATGCTCATCATTCAGGAATGTTCCTGCTATGGTATTCTCCAGTCCACTTTGCCAACTAATTTATCACTGATTGAATGCTCCTCTTTAAAATTTTTGTTATTAAAAAAAATGTTCTCCTTTTAATACAATTTCATGTTCCATCAGCATTAAGAAATGGTATACTCATTCCTTCATTAAGATAAATACTAGAGGAAAACAATGGTTTTCCTTGAGTTGTTGATATGTGAAAACCAGAACAATTCTGTTTTCTGTAGAGCTGGGAGCTCTTAAAAAAAAACAAAACCAACCAAATCTAACAAACAAAATCCTCTCTCCAAAAAACCAAAACAAAATAAAACCCACAACCAAACCCAAAACCAACAAAGAAAACCTGAACCCCGCACAAGAAAACAACCTCCCATTTCAGCTCTTGGTCCAGATTTCCATGGAAAAATGATTAACTCTTTTTTTTTCCCAGAGTGCAAGCAGATCTAGTAAGTACAGATATAGCTTTTGCTGCTCAATATAGCATCTTCCTTACAAATTTCATTGCTGCACAGTGTTGTTTCAGTTTGGTCTGCTGCTGCCTTCAGCAGTTTCAGTACTCACTTGTGCTTTGGCTGTAGCTTCCCATACTGTGGTAGTCTTGCCACAAGTTCTATGTATTCATTAAAGTGTGATTAAAGACTTTTTAAACCAAATCTTCACATTGACTAAAGTCTAAGAGACAGCCTGCTGGGGATACAACACGTGTTGAGAGCAGTTTTTCTCATGTTTGACATTGCCCAGAACTGTATCCTGCCCTTCAGAAACCAGGTAAAATCTTTCTGATTCCTTTGGTTCACGATTTATCAGGAAAAGTGGGTTTGCTTGCCTGGGTGGAGTATTCATTAGAGTTTGTAAAGCCTGCTTTGTTTTAGATACGTGTGTTGGTGTAAGTCATATCTCTTAAGAATGTGACTTTTGGCAGTGTTTGATATTGGCAAGAGCCCTAATGTGATACAGAACTGGCAGGAATGCTATTGCTGGTATGGAATATACTCAGAGGCCTGGAATCAGTAAATACAGCTAGGAGTGCTTTTGCCAGCATTACTATATTATTAAGCATGTTCTAGCATAGACCTGTCAGAAGACCAGTTTTCACCCCCACATATCTCTTGGTTATTAATTGGGTTTTTTGGGGGGAAGGATTGTTCAAACTGCTACCTCACGTGTAAATATCTTTGGCCTGAATATTTTCTGCCAGGGAAGTTTTTCTACCTTTTGTGGGAAGGGGCATATTTGACCATGTCTGAGTGGATTCTTCATATCCAGAATGTCCTGACATTGAACCTTTTTCTCCTCTCCCAAATGCAATCATAAATCATAGTGTAGTGACCACAACTAATTTGTGTTGGAAATAATTGTAGAGGTAACTGTCACGTAGCCTACAGTTAATGGTGTTCCTCTTCTAATGTCTTGATGGGCAAGAAGTTTGTATTTGTTTTCTCATGAGCTTTAGGAACAACTGAAACAAATGGGACGAGAACAATAGACAATGTACAGTGAGGCCTTGGTGTTTCCCATTCTTCTGATAAGAACTTCAGCAAACAGATGCAGGTCCAAGACTATATGCTACTTTCTGCCCCAGCTATTCCATCTGCTGCAAGCAAATAAAATATGTTTACACACAGAACCTAAGTGTGCTCTTTGACCCTACAGTCATTGCTAGGTTTACCCATCAAAATCTGCAGTTATTTAAATACAAAATCAGTGAAAGGGAAAGCACAGACTGTAATCACACAAGAAATGAAGGCATTTCAATGGCTGCCGCTTCCCATGCATGTTATTTTACTTCAAGCCAGCAGATGATTGTTTATATTCCCAAACTTTCCAGGATCCTGCCACCACTAGTAGTAAGGTTGCAAAAGCTAAAGGATGTGGCTTGGTGGCATTCACCCACCTCCAAAGTGAGGTTAAGTATCCTGTGGTGTTGCTTTTGCCCTGGAGTTGGCAGCTGCTGGAGACCAGCTCTGCTGCTATTGCTGCACTTTTTCTGGGTTCAGATGGCCTGACTCACCACATCTGGATTTCATCCAGGGCTTACCATATATATGTCCTCCCAGCTTCCAGACTTCCCATCTCAGAATTATCCTCATTCGTCCCGCTTCTGTTCCAAGAGATTTCTCCCTAAATTCCACTGATTTCAATGACAGAAATATATCTGAGCAGTGGGTA